>CAUYSK010047681.1:0-19090 GCA_963575035.1 Avahi laniger | reverse complement strand
CTCTTACTCAGGCTGGTCTCAAACTCCTGAGCTCAAACAATCCGCCCGCCTCAGCCTCCCAGAGTGCTAGGATTACAGGCGTGAGCCACCGCTCCTGGCCGGCTATTTCTTATAATTACAGACACAGCCATCTGCAGTTTGTTACTACAAGACATTTTTTGCAAAGGCCCTAAAAATGCCCAAGAATGCTTCATTTCATCCCTTACACCAGTTATTCGACACCACCACTGCTTTCTACTCTTCTGAAAGACATTAATTACAGGTTAGGCTCTTGGTCTGTGCTTTGAAAACTCTGTCCAGGTCACCTTCTAGTCATATCTTGTGATTAATTCTAGGCTTGCCTCCCTCTCTGTCCCCCTGGAGGCAGCATAATGAGGTAAGCGAAGTGTAAGCTTTAGAGTCAGACCTGGGTTTGAATCTTGGCTCTGCCACTTACTATAACCTTTAGGAAGTTCACTTAGACTTTCCGAGCTTCGGTTTTTCTCACTGCTTAAAATGGAATCAGAGTTTACCTTCTTGGGATTGTTGTAAAGATTAAATGAGACGTCTATAAGACACCTGCCAGGCGACACATCCTTAAGAACACGTTTAAAGTGACGGATCAGGTTAACTTCAAGTGTCAGCTGCACTAGTAACTGTGATGTGTATTTCTTTACCTCCTACTCCCTACTGACTTATGTCTCTTCAGCTCAGTGTCTTAGGGGAAACTGTATTTAGTGCTCAGAAACTTTATGTTTGAGAATCCAATCTGCCAAACCTGCTACGTGTGCATTTTCTTGTTCTCATTTCTAGAACCTTTTGGTTAACTGTTAATGATGCCATACTCCTACCCCCTGAAGTTCTCTCTGTTGGAGTTTATTTGGTAGCACTGTGCTGGCTCTGTCACAGATTCACTCTGCAGTCTTAGTAGGAATAGATGTTTTGTGGTCCTCTCTAACTCTAATATTCTATAATCTACCATTCTCTGGTTCCTGAATCATCTCTACCTGTGGCAGCTTTCCTAATAGGTCCCTGCTTCATAGAAGCACTTCTACCTTAGTTATAAGAGTGCCACCTTGTGTTTTCAAAACCATTAATTGTCAAACTTGGGATATGGACTATAGTTTGTGAGAGTTAAAAGCTTATTTATAATAATATGAATATCTCACCCCGAACTAATATTGGTGGCATTATTAAAGAATCATCTATAATTGTTTTTTCCCCAGTTGGTGCCCAAAAGGCTTTTTTGTATTAAAAGTCAGTATTTCCACATTCTTCTTCCCCCCTGCCAAAAACAAGACAAAACAAAATCAGTAACTCACTAAGGTGACAGTGGACTGGGATAAGACCAGGACAGGGATCACTGAGATTAGAGTTGGTTGTGCAAACAGGGGAAATAGAATTTTTATCTCCCCCTCCCCAGTCTTCTCCCCCAACGTGCACAAGTATCCTCACCCACTGTAAGTTCAGTAAGACCAAAAGAAATGGACGAAACGAACTTAAGTTTGTGCTTTGTCTCACTGCTGTTGTCTTTCTTTTCCCTCCCTTCAAAGATGCCAACTCTCGGAAGCAAGAAGCAGAGTGGAAAGAGAAAGCAGTAAAGGAGCTAGAAGAGTGGTATGCGAGACAGGACGAGCAGCTACAGAAAACAAAAGCAAACAACAGGTCAGTCCGCGGCAGTTCTAGCACAGCTTGTTTTCCCAAATTGAATCAAATGCATTTTTTAGCATCCAGTCTAGGTTCTTGGCTGCTGCCTCCTTAAGTGTGAAATGTCTTTGCAGTTTTTGAAGAAAGTGCGTGAAGCACAGTGGCTGAAGTCTCTTGGGTCTTGTGAGCATAATTCAGCCTGTCATTTAGCCATCCCGGTTGTAGTGGATTTAGCTTTTTAACAAAGAGCTTGGTTAATATGCGTCACCTGCCATCGTATGATTCCACCAAAGGAAAAGTTACTTCACAGATTAGGTTTAAGCTTTAAAAAATGGAACCCTGGAATGAAAGGTCAGTTTCATGAATATACCAGGATCTTATTACTTTGGAGATGATTATAGACTTGGTCACATTGTATCTGCTAAATACAGCCCTGCTCTCTGAAAGCCACTTCTCAAAGGAGTCCGTTAGCATGAAAATGTGCTTTGTAATCAGGCAGCCACGGGCGTTCCAACATAGTGACTGTGGAATTGAGGATTCTCTGGGTACTTAGCTGTGCCTAAGAAAATCTTGAATTGGCTTCTTAAAAATGCTCTTTTCAGAATATATTTTACTCACTTACTGACAGTTTAGTAGTTGTAGGGAGAAAACACATTCATTCTCATATCACTACCAGCCAGTAGCTGTGGTTTTCAATGCTCTGCACTTCTTGGAAGTAGCTTAGAGAGACGTATGCAGTATTGCTTCTCTCGGGGTAGGCAGGCTTTCTTTCCTCTGCTGGGTTCAGAGCCCAACTTTCACTGAACAGTCTACTCCAGTATAAAAACAGGCCAGACCAAGCCTGAGGATATTTTTAATTTTCAGGGTAGAGCCTTAGGTTCCTATATTCAGAGGCAGGAAGGAGATTGGGTTAAGTACCCTTGTCTCTGGTAGCCCTGTTAGCCAGAAATCTGCCAGGAAAGAGGAAGCTAACCAGTTTGCCGGCCAGCCAATGCCATTGTGGGGCAGCTGTGACAGAACAGTTGGATTCTTTTTCATCCAGCAGCCATTCAGATCCTTGTGTGCCTTTGGTCATCCTTGGTTCTGTCAGCTGCCCCTCAGATGCCAGGCTTGGGTCTCCGTCCTGGCCATCTGCCTCTAGGGGGTGTACTTTTGAGGGGTGCATATTGGGTTCCATTTGAAGTTCTGTGGCAAGTATGATGGGGACTGCTCTCCAGTCTTCTCATTGAGTCGCCAGTGGTGATGGTTGCCATCGGCTACACAGTGCTTCTGTTGAGCTTGTGGTCGGTACGCAGTGCTGACAGGTCCAGGCTCCTGTGTCCTGTGCTCACTCAAGATGATTTTCCCCCAGATGCAAGTTCAAATAGGTAAAGAAAGATGAGCAGGTGCTGTGTGCAAGCATCATGGAGGCTCTGGCTGCTGCCCCAGCACTTGACTCTGCTCTGAAGTCCTTGGCAGAACCATGCTGACCTTCCCTGTACTGGGTCCCTGATGCTTCAGCAGTTTGACACACACACTGTCAAACTAAAATAAGAAATATGTTGGGAACAGGCTTTCCATTGCAGAAATTTTTTCAAGCCAATTTTGCTGAACTTACCTGTCTGTATAAAGAATCACTTGTCCTGGGAGAGAGTGATCACACCTGTTATTAGGAGCTTGGTCTTAAAGGCTTAGTCCCTCCAGGTGTTGAGTTAAGGGCCTTGGTACCTTTCTTTACTTGGAACTGCAGAATGTGGGGTTGGCAGCTGGCTGGTCTCATAGGTGAACCTCTCCAGTTCCAGGGAGAAGGGACTTACCCACCACTCATCTGAGAATGTAGAGCTGTTTAGAAACCAGGTCACTTGCCTTGTAGAAACCTTGCAGCAGCACAGGATTTACGCTGAGTGCATAAAGCTAGCGACACAGTAGCCACTGCCACCAGGGTTCTAGGACAGAAGGGATGGTTTTTACACTTCATTCCAGTGATTCTTCAGTGGGTGGAGGTAGGAGCCATTTTACAGTCACTCTGTGGGACTTCTTCCAGTGGCATTCACCGTCCCCTGGAGGTTCTGATATTGCTGACTACTCCCCGTCCACGTGTGACTCATAAACTTTAGACTCTAAAGGAATAGGTCTCACAAAAAGTGATTCATTTTCCTCGTTGTTGGTCTACAGATAAATAAATATTTTTAGAAAAGAAAATGGGGTGCTCAGTTTATGCAAGTGTCATTCTCCCTGGGTAACTCCTGTAGTGGTGGGATGTCAAGGGACTGCAGGAAGGCAGAGAAGTTGGAAAGAGGAGACTCAGGGACAGAAAGGGCACCCAGTTAACCATGAGTGTGTCTTCGGGCCTCCTGCCTTCCAGCTGCCCTCACCCAAGCAGTCCCAGAGCATGAGGAGCACAGCAGTGCCAGGCACCGTGCTGGGGGGAGGCGTGCAGCAGCCAGACGTGGCGTTGCCCTGCAGAATCTGTGGTCTGTTGTCCCCAGACTGCATCTCCCTCCTTTTATCCCAAGTGGGGGCCTAAATGTCACTACGCAAGAGCCATGAATTATTAAGTGATGGCTGTGGAAAAGAATTTGCTTTTCACAGGAGTCTACCAGGACAGTGTCTGACGCGTACAGCTGCATGAGTTCACTCACCACGAACAATCGCAGAGCATTTCCTCCTGTTACAGGTGGCCTTTGTGCTGAGACTTTTCAGCTCTGTCAAGGCTTAAAAAAGTCTGGGGAATCCATGATTCTCGGTGATGGCAAACATTGCCACGCCCACTTAGGGGCTGCTTACAGGATGAAGCTCTGCATTGTATTTAGGCCTCCCAAGTGTGTCCTGTGGTCAGGCATCCTCCTCCTTCTCTCTCCCAGGCTTCCCCAGGCCCCCTTCTGCCTTGGCTGAGGATTGCTGCTTCAGGTCCCCTTCTTCTGGGCAAAGAACAAACAGGTGGAGGGCCGCCTGTGCCTGGTGTGTGTAACTTTCTGTTTGTTCTGGGCCCATCGCCCTGATGGGGGGGCCTGTGCTTGTCACTGCAAAGCTCTTTAGCCTGAGGGCTAGCTGCAAGAGCCTGACATTCAAGCTGTTGTCCTCTTAGTGAGGCTTTGACAGGGGTCATCAAACCTTCCAGGAGAGGCAAGCTGGAGTTGAAATTGATTAGGTTCAGCCCTACGTGTAAACTGAAAGGATTATGGTTTACAAGCCCGCTGGCCTTGCCTTTCCCTCCCACCCACTCTGCCCACAAACAACTCTCTGTTTTCCTGCTGAGTCACTTTGAGTTACAGTCTGTCTGCTCTTTTTTGCTTTCTTTAAATTCCCACAAAACACCTTCTATATATAAACCAAAATGGGAAAGAAGAAGGGTATGTGTGAGTTTAAAAATAAACTGAAGTTGAAATTACTAGAATTTGCCTTCAAGTAAATATGTGAGCTTAGGTTAATGACCAAGCATGATTACCCATGAAAAATGTTCTTTCCACGTGCCCATCCCAAACCCAGCCTGCAAAGGACGGGATAAGACTCCCCGAGGGAGGTCCCTAAAGGGAACCACAGCCATAGTGGACAAGTGTGGGCTGGCTGGGTGCAGGAATTCATCCTGAGGCAACAGAGAGAGAGCTGGCCTGTTCCCTGCTATGTAAATTTCCCGGTCCTCCTTGTCCCAGAGCCGTGCCATGCCAATGATGTTCTGGATTCTTGGCTGCACCTTGTCAAAACCAAATAAGTCTGGCATAGAAATACTCAGCAACTGCACCAACAGACAGCCTTATTCAGGGACACTCAAGCTGGTGCCAGAGCCAGGCCCCCAGTCTAGCATTCTTCCCACCAGCCCACTTGCCTCCACTGCTTTTTTCTCTAAGGTGAGGATTCTGAAATGACCGTATGTGTCCGCAGGATACTGAAATTTACCCCACCCATCCAGTGTGGAGAAGCAGTAGTTGGATAATCCAAGATAAAACTGGCTGTGGATCCTAGTGCATCTGGCGTCTGGCAGCATTCCTGCCCAGTGATAGTTACTGAGGCAGGCAGGAAGGCGGCGCGGCTTCCTGAGCACACACCGGCTGGGAAGAAGCATCAATACACAGTAAAAAGAACCCTGGACTTGGAGCCAGGCTGCCTCGGCTGTGACTTCTGAATGCTGCCACTGTGGCATTCACTCCTAAGCCTCAGTTACCTTATCTGTAAAGTGGGGGTGAGAATACCCAGTGTTGTAGGTTGTTACAGCTGAGCATTGAATCACCGTAATGTGTGTGAAAGGGCTTAGCCTATTACTGGGCGCTTAACACATGCGTCTTGTCGCTGGGGAAGTCAAAGGGGTGATGTTGGCAGCGCTCGCTCGTGGAAGATCCCCGTGCAGGGAGGCCAGCGGAAACCAGGTCTGCCGGAGTCGCCAGCGCTGGACGTCTCATGGGGGTTAGGATAGAGCCTTGGGAGCACCTCTATTGTGGATTTTAGATGTTTCTGCTTCTCAATGTTCTCTCTTTTTTCCTGCCTGCTTGCCTGCCTTTGGGACCTCTTGCTGTCTAGGGTGGCAGACGAAGCTTTCTACAAACAACCCTTCGCTGACGTGATTGGTTATGTGTATGTTGCAAAACTAATTCCTTTTCTTGTTTTGATTCTTTCTACTTTTTGTTTAGAGTTAACGCTCCTTTTTTGTCACAAGTCGCTTTGCTTTTCAAATTATTTCAAATCGGCACCGTGGGGGGGGATCTTGCAGAATCATGACTCCCTGCACCCTCTGGTTGCCATTTTTCACATTCGGGGTTTTGGAGGGAAGAAAGCTGACTCCCTTTCAAAAAGTGAGTCATTTGTGATCTTGTCTGGGAAGGGTTTGGGGCTGGGGGGACTCTGACTTCTTGCTGTTGCTGCCATCACTGCTGCTGCTGCTGCTTGCCTGCCCCACGTGGGAAGGAGAAGTCTCCCCACCTGGGAGTAGGTGGCAGTCCTAGGAGGTTGGGAGCCAGTGAGCAGCAGCACCTTGCATTGCCAAAGTCAGAGCTGTGGGGGCAGCATTTTCTGTACTTGGTTTCTTTAAAGAATATGGGGTTGGTTGCCTCTCCCTCAGGCAGAAGAGTCCAGAGCAGAGGGGCTTGTCTCTGATGGGTGTCTGTGATTTCTCTGTGGTCTTGTATATCAGAAGTTGCTATTTAGTGGCTGGCTTCTGATGCCCTGTTCCCCACCCTAGTGCAGAGAGGTCCTGGCTTCCAGGTCATGTAGCCAGAGCTGCCTGATATGAGCCCCTGGGGCTCCCCTTCCCCCCAAAAAACACTGCATCTTCTCTGGGGAAAAAAATTTTTGTAAGGATTCCTATAATCAAAGCAGTTTTTGCTAAAGACTTGGGAACAGTTCTCATTGTTTCCTCCTTAAAAATTAGGTCCGGCTTTTTATATAAGGGAGCCGAGGGTGCAGGAGGAGAGGTATCTCTGGAAGGTGGGCAATAGGCCGAGCTCTGTAGAACCTCTTAGGGCCTGTGCCCTTGAGCTGTTCGTCCCGTTAGAAGTCACAAGTGGGTTTCCTGGGCCCCCAGATGCATTTGCAATGAGACTTGTGAAATGCTGGACTTACAGGTGGTGTTTGATTTGATTTCTGCACATTCTCTCTGGAGTAGAAATGGAGACTGGAAAGGTCGAGTCTGGTTTTGCTGGGCAGCAGGGTGGCCAGCAAAGCCAGCTGCACGTCCCCAAGCACAGATAGAGTGGCAAGGGCATGTCTAGCTTATTGACCATCTGCATTGAGCTCATTCTCATTTTCTATATCTGACCTAAAGTTTCTCTCCTTGTTTCTTTTCTTCTCTTCACCTTTAAGCACAAACATAAACCATCCTTGCTACAGCCTAGAACAGTTAAGTAAACCTTTCTCACTGCCCCTAACTGTGTGTGCCATGAAGTCGCAGTGTTGTGGCTCTGGGCTTCAGCAGTGTTTGCCACGGCCATCCCTGTGATAGTGCCACCCCTGCGTCCCCACAGACCAGTCATCTCCATCGCTTTTGCTTTGCCCGTGATGCTTGTCCGAGTAGATGAATAGAGTGTGTCTTCCTGCCTCTTACCGCTGTCCTTTCAGGCTGTAGCTCCCACCAGTTAGATCCCAGCTGGGGGTGGGCTGACCTTGATGTGGAAGAATGTTGGAGCAACATCCTGCCTAAAAGCAACTAACATTGGCTCTCCTGCCAGTGTGCCCTGAGTGGCCCGAGGCACCTGGCTGGAGGGAAAATGGCAAACTTTTGGCTGAACTGGAGAATGTCTTAACAAACCCTCTTCCAGAATGGCTTTAGTCTCTAGTGCCTGCTAGCATGGGAGCTTTGTCTTGAATTCCTTTTGATCTGCCCTGTTTCTCTCCAGCCTTAGGAATAAATCCAGAAGCTATCATGCAGTGACCTGTGGGCTTTTTAGAAGTCTCTAAATTTCCTTGAAACTCAGTACAGCCCAGTACAAACTACTCAAGTTCTTGACCAGGTTCCTGCTTTGCTTTTGTTAATAAAAGCAGTGCAACGCTGGCTATGGAGTTGCTTTTCTAATGCTCTGTAGAAGCAGAGGCAGCCAGCCAGCCAGAGTGAGCCCTGAACCAAACACCTGTATTCCAACATTTTACACAGCAGTCTGGGCACCCTGTGCCTGGGAGAGCTGGCCACATGTCTGCTTAAGTCTGACCTGGGCCAGGGGCTGTTACTCTTGGGAAAACCAGAATGCCATTAAGTCAGGCACGAAGAGGCAGTCGCTTATGTAGCAAGGCAGCCACGAGGTTGCTCAGAGGCGGTTCTACATTAAACCAACATATTTTGTTGTTGCTTCCAGGGCAGCAGAAGAAGCCTTTGTAAACGACATTGATGAGTCGTCCCCAGGCACTGAGTGGGAACGAGTGGCCCGGCTGTGTGACTTTAACCCCAAGTCCAGCAAACAGGCCAAAGATGTCTCCCGCATGCGCTCAGTCCTCATCTCCCTCAAGCAGGCCCCCCTGGTGCACTGAAGAGCCACCCTGTGGAAACACTACGTCTGCGATATCTTAATCCTACTCAGTGAAGCTGTTCAGAGTAATTGGATTAATTATGTTGAGTTCTTTTGGACCAAACCTTTTTTCTTTAGAGTTGATCATTGTTTGTGATTGCATGTTTCCTTCAGCTGTGTTCTCCCTGGCTCAGAGAGGAGTGGGAGGAGGAAGAGAAGGGGAGGGAAGCCTCCCAGCAGTAGCCTCAACCTGTGCTTTTGTGCATTATTCTGAGAATAAATTTCTGTTTCAAACAACGTAGATGAAGCTTCTTTACTAAACTCATGATGTTCTGCAGTTTGGAGTAAGTTAGGGAAGTATATTTCAACAGGAGTCAGTCTGGGGTATGTAGAGTGACCCCTTTGACTCCTTTGGATTCGGCCAGGAAACCTGAGTTGGGATGGCGCTGTGTGCGGCTAGCCCTGTTACTCTTGATTCTGTAGCACGTCAGAGTCTGTGCCACCCCAAGCACTGGTTCATATTTCTATTATAGAATCCTTCCTCTAGACCTGTGCTGTCTAATACAGCATTCACCAGGCACATGTGGCTATTTAAATTAACTAAAAATACATTTCTAGTCCTAGTCATATTTCACATGTGGTTAGGTGGCATCTGAATTGGACAGTGCAGATTAGAGAACATTTCCATCACAGCTCTACTGGAATGTGCCGATCTACATAACAGGTGCTTCCAGGAGACCGTGCTCTGTTCAGACACCAAGACATTTATTACCTGCCCATAGTACCTGGCACATTTTAGTTGATGTTCCAAGCAATTAATAAAGCCATATTTCAATAATTGTCTTCTTATAATCATCTGATATTTCCAAGTTGGAGATTGTGGTAAACTCCTATAGTATCCTGCTCACGATGGGTGTTAAGCCTTGGTGTTGCCAAGAAGTCCTTCCATCTGTGAACATCTCCAGAAAAAGGAAAAAAAAAAAAGCAAAAGTCCACCGTCTCTCCCATGCTAATTATGTTTGGATGAGAGAGGAACTGTCAATACTTTACCTCTTACCTCGCTCTTTTCAAGCTTTTTGGGCTTTCTTTGATCCGGCCCACATTTCTGGCCTCTGCTCGTTCCTCCCCTATAGCTACCTCTAATCAAGTGCTCACTCACTGTTGTTCACAGACCTTTTGTTATAACTGGGAGTTGCTAATGCCACTCAAAATGTCAAAATCAAATTTAAGAATTAGTTCATGGCCAGGCATAGTGGCTCACGCCTATAATCAATCCTAGCATTTTGGGAGGTCAAGGCAGGAGGATTGCATGAGGCCAAAAGTTCAAGACCAGCCTGAGCAAGAGCAAGACCCCGTCTCTACCAAAAACAGAAAAATTAGGTGAGCATGGTGGTGCATGCCTGTAGTCCCAGTTGTTTAGGAGGCTGAGGAAGATCGCTGGAGCCCAGGAGTTGGGAGGTTGCAGTGAGGTATGATGATGCCACTGTACTCTAGCCTGGGTGACAGCACGATCTTGTCTCAAAAAAAAAAACCTAGTTTAAAGGACATCTCCACAATGCCTCCCCTGGACACCTATGGCTTCTACTTGGGGTAACTCACTTTTCGGTATTATCTTGGTGCCATCATCTTGACCAGTCTCAGCTCCCACACTAGATGGGCTTCCCAAGGGGATATGGCAGTTTTAAAATGTCAACAAAATCTTTGGTATTCTCCAGATCAAGAAGTGACTAAATAATAACAAAAGTGATACTGTGACTTCCAAGGCTAGGTCATTAAAGGCAATGTAGTTTAATGGCTGGTTTGTTGGACCAGACACACTAGCTGGTAACCCTGAGCCACCCAATAAAGCTCTACCACCCTGAAGCCACCATGCTGTAAGGAGGCCCAAACTAGTCCACACTGAGACCCTGTAGACATGCAGAGAAGAGAGGCCTGGCCAGCCAGCCTGCTATTCCAGCTTCAGCCACAAACTACGAGTGCACAACACTCTGGGCTAGAACTGCCTTTCCCAAATTCCTCACCCACAGAAGCTGGGAGAGAGAAAACAATTATTATTGTTTTAAGATCTCTTAAGTTTTGAAGTGGTTTGTTACACAGTAATAGTAACAGGAGTATTTCTGAAGGAGCTGGTCCAGAGATTGAGTGGGTGCTCAGCATTTACTTTAAAACTTCTTTCTTGGAGCCACTTTGCTTTTTATGTCAAATTTTAAATGTTCTATAACAAACAGTGCTTTCTATTAATAGGCTTTTTTAGGGGTAAGAAAGTAATGATAATAGATACTTTAAGGAAGTTGCATAACCAAAGAGTAAGCAATGGAACAACTTTAAATCTCTTCTGGGAAGGGAAATGCTTTTAGCTAGTGAGTTAAGAACAAAACAAAAAACAACAGTGTTAGGATTTCAACAAGGAAATGTGTTTATTTTTCTTTATAATTTGGCTCAGAACTGTAACATAAAAATATTTACATTAAAATAAATTAATGTGATTATTTAGCCATATGTAATAATTTATGTTGGAATATATTAGCCTTTCCATGAACTTAATAAAAACAAAGATTCGGTTTTTAGATTCAGTACCATCCTTTCAAATATTTGGTATGAAACTTGGTAGCTGTGCAATTGTTTGGAACACAGAGCGGTTATATAGATTTCACCAAAAAAGAACTGATGCCCCTTCTCGGCACACCAGCTCGCCCCAAACACAGAGGTGGAGCAGTTGAGCTCCCTTCCCCGGAATCACCATGGAATGTTTGAACAATAACCAGGACCTGGAGATTATTTAAGGGCTGGTAGAGTTCTAGGAATCTGCCAGACTATCTTTTTCACATTAACCCACCAGGAAGGAAGTAGTTAAAATGCAATATTGATTCCTTCAGCTTATTTTATATGTTAACACTGAAATAATACATTACAGAAACCTTCATTTTCCCAAAATAAAAAACAATCTGAAAAATATATGCATATGCTTTTTTAGATCATCTAAAAGTACCCATAAAAACCTGTCACTGGATTAAATACTGCAAAATTTCTGTAGCAGAGATGAATATTTGATTAAATTCACAGTTGAGAGATAGGGTCAAGAACACATGGAGTCATTTGCAAATCGATATTAAAGCTTTTGGTGGCCCAGAGTAAATTAGAATATATTAGCTTTTTTTTTTTTTTTTTTGAGACAGAGTCTCATTGTGTTGCCCAGGCTAGAGTACTGTGGTGTCATCCTGGCTCACAGCAACCTCAAACTCCTGGGCTCAAGCAATCCTCCTGCCTCAGCCTCCCAAGTAGCTTGGACTACAGGCATGCGCCACCATGCCCGGCTAATTTTTTGTATATATTTTTAGTTGTCCGATTAATTTCTTTCTATTTTTAGTGGAGACGGGGTCTTGCTCTTGCTCAGGCTGGTTTCGAACTCCTGAGCTCAAACAATCCGCCCGCCTCGGCCTCCCAGAGTGCTAGGATTACAGGCGTGAGCCACCGCACCTGGCTCTATATTAGCATTTTGAAAGGGTTTTTTTTTTTTTTTTTTTTTTTTAAGACAGTCTCGCTCTGTCACCTCGGGTAGAGTGCAGTGGCATCATCATAACTCACTGCAACCTCACACTCCTGGGCTCAAGTGATCCTCCTGTCTCAGCCTCCCAAGTAGCAGGGACTACAGGCATGTGCCACCACACCTGGCTAGTTTTTCTTTTTGTAGAGACAGGGTCTCGCTCTTGCTCAGGCTGGTCTCAAACTGCTGAGCTCAAGCAATCCTCCCTCCTCGGCCTCCCAGAGTGCTAGGATTACAGGTGTGAGCCACCACACCGGCCTTGAAAATGTTTTTGAAATGAGAGGTGGTATGTCTTGGCAGAAAAAGCACAGAAGAACCTAGGAGCAAAGCCTCTCTCTTAAGACATACTAGTCCCAAAGCTTTAAGTATGTCACTTATACACATGAAGTCCTATAAAATAGGAATTTGTTAAAACAGCTACCTCACAAGTTGAGAGAATTTAGGACAATGTTTATGAAGCACCTAGTTCAGAGCCTGGCACACTGTAGGCACTTAATAAATGGTGGCAGTTAGTATTCCTTCCAGGTTGTAAATAATAGCCAGAACTTTGGCTTTTGTATTTTGACACCACTGAAAGCACAGATTATTTAGCCAGAATCCAGATTCACAGATCTGGGCTCTAGTTATAACACATACAAACACTGCCTTAAAAACTGTCATATTCAACGTAATAGGAAAAGCTATAGAAGGGAGAGGTGTCTGCTGGTCAGCAGCAAAGATCCTTTTGGAACAGTTAATCTCCTTTCAGAGGCTATAAGTCCTAGTGGCTTCTGAGCTGTCCCTAAGAAGATAAGGACAAGGTCACTAAGGCCATTGTAATTCAGATCCCTGGTCTAAAGTCTCTTACAAGTTCTGCCAGAGTAATAACAAAACATCTTCCAACAAATGACATTTGGAGGCCACAGATATGTCCAATGTCTTGATTGTAGTGATGGTTTCTCTGGTATATACATATGTCAAAGCTTATCAAATTGTATACTTTTAAAGATACCCCAATAAAACTTGTCAAAATAAAAGTGTACTTAAGCCTTTCCTGGTAAGCTTTCCTTCTGTTCCCTTGACTGGATTTCTGTGAAATGAGTTTGGGGTTAGAGGACGAAGGACTGTTAATCCAAACTCCAGGATGAAGCTCACATCCCAAGCAAGGCCTGCAGGTTTAAGTGGTACGTTAGTAAGCAGAGTCCTAAGGCTTCCTCATCTATTATTGTAGCTCCTTTTGGCACAGAAAATTGTGACTGGAACTTACAGAATCTGAGCTAAAATGACTGCTATTAGGAAAACATCAGAAAGAGTAGCATCTACAAAAATGGGGGTGAGAAAGGTGACTTCAGAAGAGGAGACAAAAAACAAAAATGCTTCCCTGCCAAAGTCACCTACAGTTAAATACCAAATTTGCTTTTTAAGAAATGCACATCTAAAAGACAAGAACTTGATTCCATGAGGGAGCTCTCGAGTCTCGGTCCCGGTTTTTGTTCCTGGAGGCCTAGTAGATCCTGCGAGTTGTGTAGTCCAGAACCATGCTGGCAGCGCCTAGCAGGGCGGGGTCAACCAAATCCGAAACCACCACGTCCACGTCCTGCACTGAGGACAAGGCCTGCTGGCGGATGACGTCTTTGACAATGTGGATATAGTGACTGGCCAGGACTCCAGAGAGGATCACAAGGGAAGGATTCATGGTGTGGAGAATGTTCACAACCCCAAGACCCAGAGCTGTTCCAGCTGTAGGAAAACAAAAATTAAAGTAAGTTTCCAGGAGTGCTAAATCAAAAACACCAAAGAGGAAGGCAGAAGAGAGCCAGAGGCCAGAAGTGGTAAAGTACATCGACACCATTCAGTGGGAAGCAGTATTTTAAAAGTTGTTTGTGATTTCATCTTAATACGAGAAAATGATCATGCGAAAAAAACAGGGTATAAAATTGTACACGCTATACTATGTCATCTCAACTATGTTTTAAAATGAATAGAAAAAAATGAATAGAAGGGCTGGGTGCAGTAGCTCATGCCTATAATACCAGTACTTTGGGAGGCCATGGTGGGAGGATCATTTCAGGCCAGGGGTTCAAGACCAGCCTAGGCAACATAGTAAGACCAATCTCTACAAAAAATAAGAAAATGAGCCAAGCATGGTGGCATGTGCTGTAGTCCCAGCTGCTCAGGAGGCTGAGGCAGGAGGATCACTTGAGCCCAGGAGTTTGAGGTTACTGTGACCTATGATGACACCACTGCACTCTAGCCTGGGTGAAAGAACAAGACTATCTCTTAAGAAAAAAAGAATAGAATGACTGGGAGGAAATGTTAATAGTTGCCATCTTGGAAGTTAAACTTTTTCTTACGACTCTCCTATATTTCTCTAAATTTCCTATAAAATGAACAAGCAGTATTTTCATAGTTGTAAAACCAAACCAAATACGTGTTGAAAAAGGCAATGCTGCCAAATACCTCGAATGCAATTCCCTTTTTCTCTCTCAACAAGTAGAAAAAATACCTCTGAATAGACACTGCAGAACACTGGTCCCTGAGAAAAGCGAGGTCTTTTCAGGGGTTCTGAGGCTGCCTCCTGTGCATAGCCACCCGGAGGCACAGGCTCACCTGTTCTTAAGATGCTCTGGGCCTTGGCATTGCCAAGTTTCGCAGCCTGGATGAGATGGAGTGCACCCACGGCTTCGTCTTTTGGTACTGACATCCCTTCCACCAAGAGCAGGTCCTCTGTTTGGGCGGCATGAGAAGGAGAAGCAGTCAGTCATTAATGAGCTGTGGGGAGGCCAAGCCTAGACTGGGCCTATGGAAGCAAGCCCCTAAGCAGGAAGACAGTGTTTTCTTTTTGCAATTGCAAAGCTTTTTATCATTCATGAACATCCACGTGCTTTGCCCCCAAAGCCTTTGTTACTCTCTTGCTACTTGGCTGTCCATAATCCAGAGGGTCCTGGAAGACCCTCAAGTCTGACTATCGCCTCCTACTCCTCTGGCTCCCTCACTTCTCACTTCCAGTAGCAGACAGAGTTCTTGAAGTGTTCTTTCCCCAAATTATCAGCTCCTCCCATGTTCACCTCCCTCCTTGTCCGTCCCAGGTGCAGCGCTGCACTCCTCGCCAGTGCCCCGGATCCTAAGGCAGCGGCTGAGGAGCAGACACAGGCCTGGGTTCAGTTCCAGCTCTGCCACGACAGCTGCGTGACCCTCTCTGTGGCACTTCACCTCTGTACGTTCCTCTCTTCTAGATGAGGGCAATCATACTTACCCTTGCAGGATGATTTTAGGGATTAAATGAGATAACTGCCATAAATTACTTTGTTAAGTGCTGGCCGGAGTAAATGCTAAGTAAACAGTGGTGTTTCCATGGCTGGCTGTAGTCCTGTCTGCTGTCGGTCACCAGCCCAGATCAATCTGCCTCCTGATCTGCTGTTATACTGGGCCCTGAAGGAAGGAAATCCCTAACCGTGCAGACTGCTGCCTGGACACCAATGAGTCTCCTGCCTTCCTTGGGCTCCACAGCTCCCCGGGCCAGTTCTCCCCTGTTCTCCCTCCTCACTCTCCCTTCACCACCTCCTCGATCCTCCACCCCCACCACCAACAGATTTCCACATTTCTTATCTCTCAGATAAAGGACAGGACGAGGCAGGGCCTTTCCGCCCCTGCATACACTCATCAGTATTTACACATCTCCGCTCGCCATTCCCTCCCTTGGGCCCTCTACCTAGTTCTGCGGGGACCCTCCTGTAGGGACTCCATGCCCTTCCTCTCCTGCATTCTCAGCCTTTGCCCACTGTCTCCTTTCCATCAGCAAATGTTCACAAATTGGTTTTAGGGGCAAAAAAAATTTTACTCCTTTTATGTATGAAGCACAGATGTCCTGTACATACAGTACATAATTATAAACAGATACACAATGTATCTGTGGTACTAAAGTTTCATGGGGGAGGCATGATTAGGTAAAAAAAACCATCGAAATAGGCTCCTTAGGGGGTGATAGTGACAACAAGGTTGAAAAACAAACACTGTTTTAAGGGCTTCAGATGACATCTTCGTGGCCAAAGCCAATGAACTTTTATGATTTTCACTAGCTCATGTCAGCTCTAGACAATAATATTGGCTACTCTCTCCTCCTTGAAACTCTTTCCCCTTTTTGGTTTCTGTGACATCTCCCTATTCTGGTTTTCCTCTCATCCCTTGCCCTGCCCCCCAAAACGCTGGTGTTTCTCGGGATTCCATCCTTGACTCCATCTCCTCCCTCTCCCCCTGGGTCTCAGTCATAGTCTAACCACCACCTCACTGCCAACAGCTCCCAAACCCCTCTTCAGCCCAGTCATCACTCAGAGAACAGGCCCCTGTGTCCAGCAACCTCCCAGGCATTTCGACCTGGATGTCCACAGACACCCAACCATCTTCTTCTGCCTAAACATGTTCCTCTTCTATTCCCAACCCTGAGCTGGCCAACCAGAAAACTGGAAGTCACTTTAGAACTGTCCCACTTAAAGCCATCCTCCATTTAACCACTGTTCCCCAACCCCTTCACCCCCAAACAAAAAGTTACAGTTTAGTGAAAAACCTAAAATTCAGACGTGACCATGACTTTTCCCTAAAATTGTTCAATGGCTTCTCCATTACCTACTGGTCCTGGCTTCCTCTGACTCACTACACCCTGCCCTGCTCGTCACTGTTTCCATGCCTGGAAGAGCTCAAGTGGCCATCCAAACCTGCCTGGCTAATTCTACTCATCCTCTGACTCTTAACCCCAGGACAGAACCCTTGCGCTCCCTCCTCTGTATGGAGAGGACAGGGAACGAACTTTGGTTTCCTTCTTACATGCATCTATCTACATCCTTTGGCCATCATTCTCACTGTACTTGGTACACTATATTATAGTGATATTAAATGACTCTCTTTTGCATTAGACTAGAAACCATCCTGACTTTCATAACATGTCCAGAAACAGCTTTAATTCAAATCTCTCAGAGTTCAAAAACTATTACATGTTCATCCATTTATTTCTTCATTAAAATATGTATTCAATACCCACCCTCTGCTAGTGGCTGTGAAAAGAAAAATGAGAGAAATCTTCCGTGCTATCTTGGTACTCCAGACCCCTGCCCACCTCCACCCCTGGAGAGGAAGAGCGTTAATACAGATCAGGACCAAGGCTACTGTGAAGCTTCAGTATGAGGGAGCCCTGCTCTTCTAAGAAGTGAAAGGTTAAAAGTTCTGGCTTTGGTGTTCAGCTCTCTTTGGAATTTCTATTTTGAAGTACTTCCCTACCACTTGGTTACTAATTCCTCAAGAGAAAGAGACCAACCATCATGTAGCTTTTTTGCTTCCCTCTGCAGGGCCATTCCAGAGGCATATGCTTCAATACACCCATGGCTTCCACAGGAACAATCAGGCCCATCTAGAGACACAACAAGGTGGCCAAGTTCTGCAGCACAGAAGGAGCTTCCATGGATCAATTCGTGCTGATGGATGATCCCACCACCAATTCCTACAGTGAGAGACAAAAATCACTGAGGTGGCTCTTTACCTGAAACAGAAAACTATAATTTGGTAATGCCTCACCTGCTTAGCAAAGCTTGGAAAGGTGGGGTTCTATATAATGTCTACTTTTCTAGATAGCTGAAGCTTACAAAGCACCAAAACTTTCTTTGGCAGCTTTTGGATGGAAATATTTTTAATAGATCTGACACCCTATGTCACATCTGCTTGGCTCACTTTGATTTCAAACACGGCTGCAGTAGACAGGGCAGTATAAGCTCAGACTTGCCTCGTGTTGACAGTATACCCCCACTTAAGCACGCGCTACCCCTCTTCCCATACTGAGGCCTTCTCTAACACCAACGCAAGAGCCCAGTCAGCCATGCACACACAGTACCCAGAAGCAACCCTCAACCAAGATGAGACAGGAGCCAGCAGATCCAAGTAGACAATGCTGGATGGCGTTCTGTAGGCTTCTTGGGAGTTCTGGAAATTTTCAACCCCTGCTATCCTTGAGGCAACTTCAAAAATGTGTTCTTTAATGGCTTTGTTCCTACTCTGTTTTACTCTTCCCACTCCCTCCCTATTGTTCCTCAGGATAACCTCCAAAAGAAAATACCTGTACCTAAATCCTTGTCTCAGGCTCTGCTTTGAGAGAAACTCAAGAAAACAATCTCTTTAAAATGTATCACACACCACTTGCTTTCTGAAGCAGAGGATAAAATATGATTTTACCTCTTCTTGATGCCACCCATGTCTAAAAATCTGTGATTCCATAATTAGGCATTTCAATGACTATCTTTTGTTATAGAGTTTAACTGCTCTGAGCTAGGAAATGGTATCCAGTGCTAAACCTGTGTCCAGAACTAAGGGAGGAAGTGCATGAGCTAATAAAGTACATGACCTTAAAGAGAGGTAGCGTAACACAGAGTTTCAGTGCACACAAGTTTTGAAGTTAGACATATCTGAGATCAAACGTTAGCTTGACCACTTGCTAGTTGAGTCTATTTCCTCGCTTAAAAAACAAATTGTGGGCCGGGCGCAGTAGCTCACGCCTGTAATCCTAGCTCTTTGGGAGGCCGAGGCGGGAGGATTGTTTGAGCTCAGGAGTTCGAGACCAGCCTGAGCAAGAGCGAGACCCCGTCTCTACCAATAGAATGAAATTAATTAGACAGCTAAAAATATATAGAAAAAATTAGCCGGGCATGGTGGCGCATGCCTGTAGTCCCAGCCACTCAGGAGGCTGAGGCAGGAGGATCACTTGAGCCCAGGAGTCTGAGGTTGTTGTGAGCTAGGCTGACGCCACGGCACTCACTCTAGCCAGGGCAACACAGTGAGACTCTGTCTCAAAAAAAGAAAAAGAAAAAAAAAAGTCAACTCAGGAGCCCAATTCTTAACTTTCTCCATATCTCATGCAGAAATGGTGGGGAAGAGAATGAGTTTACATGTTACAAACTGTGTCTTCTTCAACTCCTCAGGAGCACTTCTAGATAGGGAGACTAATTTCTTTAATTAGTCTCCCTATCTATAAGTATAACATATACCTCCTGGA
>CAUYSK010047678.1:0-36183 GCA_963575035.1 Avahi laniger | reverse complement strand
TGGGTAATATTCCATTGTATTCATATACCAAATTTTAATAATCCACTCATGAATTGACGGGCACTTGGGTTGTTTCCACATCCTTGCAATAGTGAATTGTGCTGCCATAAACATTCGGGTGCAGATGTCTTTATCATAGAATGTTTTGTGCTCTTTTGGGTAGATGCCAAATAGTGCTATTGCTGGATCGAATGGTATTTCTATTTTTAGCTCTATGAGGTATCTCCAAATTCTTTTCCACAGAAGATACACTAATCTGTAGTCTGTTCTTTTTTGTTTTTAATCTTATTTCAGAATATTACAGGGGACAAACATTTTGGTTACATGCATTACTTTTGTACAGTTTGAGTCCAAGTTAGAAGTGTGTCCATCACCCAGATAGTATGCATTATACTCAATAGGTGTGAATTTACCCATCCCCTCATCCCCTCTCCCTCCTGCTTGATTTCCAAGAACACAGTTCTCTCTAGCTCCAGTACCAGAGTTCTTTACCCACATGCCATGTGGCCCTTGTCAGAGCCCATGCATTCTGCCATCTTGAATTTGTGAGCCCTAGCAAGGAACCCACAGGTTGGCTGGGCTCCATGAAAGACAGGAGGGAATGATGTGGTTGTGGATGGCTAAGAATTGGACCATATGGCTTCTTGGGTGCTGTTTCCTATAGCCTGGTGAGTAAAACAACCTTCTCACCATCTTATCAACCAGTCCTCCTGGGATGGGGGCAGAGGAGGCCACGAAGCCAGATGTGCTTCATTGGGCCTCATCTTCAGACCATTTACTGCCCTTCTCCAGGGGACTGGTACATAAATATCTGGAGGGTAAATCCAGTGGTCCTCCCAACCCCTCCCTGTCTAATAGCCCACATTCTCATTCTTTCATACATTATAACAGCTTTATAATGAGAATGGATTCTTAGAGACTGGTTAGCTCTATTTCCTCTACCCACTCCCTGCCCATTTTTATAGTAGAGGACTGGAGATGTTAAGGAGTATGCTCAAAAAAAAAAAAAAAAAGACTAATTTGCATCAGAGCCAATGAAAACCTTGATTTTTATGATTCCTACTACAATACCCTTTTCATATACCCCCATCATCTCAGAGGTGACTTTTTCAAATCCCGCCCTTTCTTTCCTGCCTTCCTACTTATTTTAAATTTGTCATTGTTTAAAAGTATCTCCTCCCTACTCTCTCTACTCCTCCCAAGTTTTTCTCATTTTTCCCTTCATTGTGTCTATGATTCTTCCTGTGCTATTTTTGAAAGCAAATGAATGTTGAAAAATGTCCATTCCTACAGCCAGTGCTAGTTTGTATTTTCTTTGTGGTTGGGAGGGCATGAAAGAAATGTGGGCTATGAACAGCTGTTACTGAGTTCTCCAAACAGGAAAATGCCCTGGGCTATTTTTGAGCCATGCTTTCAAAGACGCAGGGCCGGGCACTGCCTTTTACCCTGCGCCATACTGGGCTGTGTTTTCCAGGGTGCAATTCATAAAATCTGTAGTCATTGTTTCTCCAAGGGCTTGTTTCCCTCAAAGAGGGTCCCAGCCAATGACAGCTCTTGTGAAAAAGTGTGGGAAGACTGAATTGCAGGAAACACAATGACCCATTGAATGAACTGGTGTCCATCAATGAGTCTAGTTGAATAGACTACTAATTGTTTTTATGAGAACAAAAACAAACAACTCCTTATAATGCCTGACCCTATTTAGTTACATCAAAATCTTGGCCTTTCGCATAAGTCTGAGAGGAAAAGATATTTTTAAAAGTTCACAACTCAACCTGACTCGGAATAAAAATTCCTGATAATCTGAAGAGGTCATTCAGCTGACAAACCTGATTTCGATTATTCACTTGTATTGACTGCTGACTATTTCTGTAATTCTGTAATTTCTGACTGTTTCAGACTGTATGTGTAAGGGCTTTCATACATATGTAGGTAAGCACGTGAGGCGTTGCCGAGAATGCACCCCAGGTGATGGAGCAAGTGCTTGTCATCCCTCGCACGACCAGCCTCACTGCATTGGGGTTTGACTTTTCATCTCAAAGGAATAAAAATGATGGTGAGGAGCCTGTTATGGATGTTAATAACGGTGAAAGATTTCAAATGAAATTAAAGAACTAAAGTGTCTTACGTAAGACTTTTCTTCTTTAAAAACAAATAAGAAAAAAACGGCATGTGACATCTCCCTACTTTAGCATTTAATATAGTCACTGGCAACTCGGCTTTCTGAGAAAGAATGCAGTAGACTTTTATAGGATGATTAGACACTAGCTATAGTCTGTTCTCTTCTGTGTAACTATTCATTGTATTCTCTTCCACGTAATGTATTTGTTGTGGACTTTATCACTGCAGTGTCTACATAAGCAATATGGTATAGACACAAACTTGTGTGTGTATATGTGTGTGGGCATGTTTGCGCACACATATGTGTGCATGTTTGCCAATTAGCTACATTATTGGGGAGTGCGTCGCTCAACCACTTGGCCCATAGTTTTCTTCTTTTGGGTGGGCACATGCTACTATATCATCTCATCTACCTCACAGAGTTGTTGGGTTTATCATATGTGTCACCTGACCCGAACACATCCTGGAAAGTTACAGGAGTGAGCCTCGTGTAAAAGTAACAGCTTTTTTAATGAATTTTATTAATATAAGGCTGATACCCACCTCCCCCTTCCCTTCAGTATTCAGCAAATAAGATACCAAAGATGTTTTCCTTTACTGGTGATAAATTTGAACAAGTTATCCTCATACCCTTCAGTTCCTTTGCAACCGATACATTCTTGGGAGAATGGCCAAGTTAATAGTTTATTTTGTGGCCGTGAAACCCTTTTTGTATGTGAAGTTAATGTGCCTATCAATAGCTTAAATTTATCACTTTGACCTTGCCACTAATTCTTAGCCAAGTGATAATGTTGACACTGGGGCCACATCTCTTCAGACTCTAAAGTTTGAAGACCTTATTGGTTTTCATGGAAGATGTTTATACAGCAAACTTGGGTGCTTCCTCATAAATATGATCATCTAGAAACTGCCAAAATCTAGTGAGATTCATCACTTTCATGCTAATGGATAAATCAGTCCATTTGAAGAATTCTTGGAACACACAGGCCATCTGCCACTCCATATTTCAGGGATTTAAAGGGTCAGGTGTGCTGTCTGGGGAAGGAACAATTCCAACCTAAATGGTGCCTTTAAACTGTCTCAACATCTTTCCTTTCCTCCATAGAAATGATAGCAGTATAATTACATATCAATGTTTGACAATTATTTGCCCATTTTCCTTATGAGCATAAGTTATCTGTGGTCAGGGAACATGTTTGTCTTATTCTCTACTTTTACCCAGCACCCAGCTCATTAAGTGGCATATTGAGCAGCCTCAATGAACAGGTAAATGGACGATGGAATCACAGGCATACACGACATCAGAAAGGGTTTGCTTTCTTCAATTTGCAGATGAGGAAACTAAGGCACAGGAATATTAATGATTAGCCTGATTTTGTATATTCTGTTAGTGGCAGTGTTGGGACTGCTTAACTAGCTTTCTTGACTCAGCCTAGGGTTCTTGTTGTGATACCATGCTCCTACAGGTTAAATATCCCCTATCCGAAATGCTTGGCACCAGCAGTGTTTCAGACTGTAGACTTTTTCAGATTTTGGAATATTTGTATATACATAATGTGATATCTTGGCGATGAAACCCGAGTTTAAAAGCAAACTTCATTTATTTTTCCTATATACCTTATATACATCACCTGGAGATAATTTTATATTATTTTAAATAATTTTGTGCACAACACAGTTTGTATACTCTGAACCAACAGAAAGCAAAGATGTCAGGTGTGGAATCTTCCACTTGTGGCATGATGTCAGTCTTCAAAAAGTTACAGATTTTGGAGCATTTTGGATTTCAGATTTTTGGATTAGGGATGTTCAACCTGTATTAGGATTAATCCACATTTTCATGTTGTTCTGAGTGTAGCTTCTTGGTTCTAGGGAATAAATTAGAAAGGAATGGAGAAGGGCATCCTCCATGTATTGGGAATCAGGACATGGTGGCTTGAGGCAGCACCAGGTGGCTCTGTGGAAGAGTTTACTCACTATGGGAATATTGAAACACCAGCAGTGGGCTCTCTCTGCTTTGAAATTCCTAGAAGCAAATCACAACCACATGAAGACAGGGACTGGAGCAGATGGTCGCTGCTGGTCCTTTCCAGCTTTCTGACTCAATCCTGATGATTCAGCCAGGATGGAAATAACTTCCCATCTTCCCCTCAGGCCTGTCCTCATGCTTCTTGAGGGATGATTCCAACAGAAGAACAACCAGAGCTACAGCAATAAGGGATCTGGATGTTGTCGGGCAAATCCATTATTTGAGGGCCTGTTTAACCTCCTCAAAAGGCTTTCTCAAAATGAAGGATTTGGACAAAATAATGGCCAAATGATTTCCCATCCAGGTTTCTCTTCCAAAACATAAATCCAAAGGAAATTAATAGAATAAAATTATAATCACAGGCACTAAAATGTTAACTGCTAAGGCAGTATTTAATGCTCAAACTCTAGACTCTAGTCATGGTTTTCAAACCTGGCTGAATGTCAGAATCACCAGGGAAACTCAATTCTACATGCCAGAGATTCTGCTTCAATAGGTTTGGGGTGGAACCCTGTAATCTTCTTTTTTATTAAAAGCCCCCTGGGTGATTCTGATGATCAGCTACATTTGGAAGCCATCGTTCTAGAAAATTTTGAGAAGCTTTCCAAATGGCAAGTTCTATTTTTGAACCCATTGTTCAAAGGCAAACCCGTTCTGAATTTCATTTTAAGAGAGAAAAAGCCCATTTTTTTCAAAATATTATTATAGTAAAGTTCTCAAAAACTTACTAATCTTTAATTAAATTCTGGATTATTCTCAGCATATTTTCTTTTGTAAACCCAGCAGAGTGTAAAACACACACACACACATGAGGAGAGTGGGGGGAATCTTGGACTCATTTGCAAGTTTCTTAGTGGATTTTTATGACGTTGGCATTTGGTCAGCTAGTCTTAAACTGCTTCTGTATGAAGAGAATTCTGGGAGCCAAGGAGTCTCAATTTAGTTTCAACAATTCTTTAGAGTAGTTTATGTAAAATATTAACTTATGAGATAGACTTGCACATCTGGTGAAATCATGACAATAAAAGATACAACAGATTAAGAATTAACAAGGACCAGATGCACTATAATAATGTGGATTTTCTATTTGCAATTTGGGATGCCGATTTTAGAAACATGGCCACTTTTCAGGGCTATGTATGTATATTTGGAGCCACTTAGTAGATACAATGATGAATGATAGAAAGATGGATGATAGATAACAAGAAAGATAAACAATAGCTAGCTAGAGAGCTAGCTAGGCAGATAAACAGATAGATACATTAAGTGGATGATAGATGTACTTGAACCTAATAGGAATCTCACCTATTTATTTGAAGGGACAATGGGAAGCTATATGATGTAGTGGATATACTGTCTCAGAAAACTAAGAGATTCGGGTTTACTTCTTACATCTGTTCTGTAGTTCTTCACCTAAAGAAATAGAAAGCAATTGATGTTTTCCTCCAGAGATTACTATACCACAGGAGTGGTCCTTAAATGAGAAACAATGAAAGGTAATGGTTTCAGAAAGTTGATGGGTGAGAGAAATAGAGAAGGTGATAAACTGATGTGGAGTCTTATTCTTAGATGCCCAGGCAGTTATCAAGGAAACGCTGGATTCAGCACTTCATCCTGCCAGGTGTGGGCATTGGCAGAAATGCCGGGAGTCACTGCCAGAGGCCTATGCAGCCCATCCGTAATGTTTGACTTTCAAGAGCCATTTAATAATACTGTCAGATGTTTCAGAATTTCTTGCCATCCAAAACAGTAGCCATACCGATCTTCCACAAGATTTATATATTTATATATGTACAGAAGTTTTCTTCCATTATCCAATGGTGTAATATAGGTCCACTTGACATAGAGTCATAAATCAGTTAGGGTTTTTTGGTGGCAAGGAACAGAAATGGACACCAGCTGATACAAGTGAAGCAACGAGGTTTTTAGAATAATAGGTCAATAGCAGAATCAGAGCCGAACGATCTTGCTTCGGGAGGGATGGGCAACAGGACAATTTGGGAATCTCAGCACAAAGAAGTGTTCTTATTGGAGCTCAGGAACACTTGTTGATTGTTCATACAAATTCAGTTGTTAAAAACCCTGAACCAAAAGTCGCAAACCCTTGTGAGATATGGGACATATCCATTAATGATGTATCTGACACTTACACGTTTATTTTAACAACTGAATTAAAGGCCAACAATTAAAAAATCTAGATATTTAACTTATAAAAAATATGGATTGCAGTTACTCTTGAAATATTTGACTCACCTTTCTGCGTGGTAACAATTGAGCAGATCTAGTGCCAGGTCCCTGATGTAAACAAGACGTGAGCTGTCCATTTTGTCACAGTCCCCAGCACACCTTAACAAAGTCTTGTGCCACGTCTTCTTTACACATTTCCAGCAACTCCCTGACCCTTATGTATTTGGTTTCAAGACTCCAGCTTCTTTGTGGGGATAGAAAAAAGGTGAAAATTCGAAATGCATTGTAGTTGACTATGGTAAGGGTGGTGAAACCACTATCCTGTTTGTCTCATGGTAAACCTTTGCTGGTTTATCTGTCAGTAATGTTCATTCGGCATAGTTGTTACAGCATCTGCATGAGCCTTGATAGTTTACACAGTGCCTTGGCAGACTGTAGTTGATTTTCTGTTCACCCACAGCCCTGCCTATTGAGGTGGCAGGGCAGGTGGCATAATTGTCCCCATGTAATGATAAGAAACCAGACTATTAAGAGGTGCTTGAAAGGCTCAAGGTCCCAGTGCTGGTAAATGGTGGAGTTACTGACTCCAAAGCCAGGGTTCTGCCTGTGTCTTTTGGAGGAAGTTTTAAGGAAAGCAAAGGTCATTGCTCTTAAGGAGTTCATTATCAAATGAACTCTTAAGGAGTTCATATCAAATGGGGTTGCTAGGAAAAATGCAAGGAAACATGTCAGAAATATGTACTAGGAATATATGTAATGTGACAAAAGTGTCCACTAGTATAAGGAAATTACAGGGGGCTCACTGGTGGGATTGGAACTGGGCGAGATTCACTGTGACACAGAGAAATCTCTGTCTGAAAGAGAAAATAGGTTGAAACCCAATTTTGAAGATTTAGTTCTTCATGGAGAGATTCATATTTTCCCCTTATGTTTTAAAGGTATGATGTGGATCCATGTGTAACTGAATAACAAAAGAGAGTTTATGGAAAATACTGTTACGTAAATGTCATATAAAAGTCAGTACAGGAGTCCCCTTATCTGCAGTTTTGCTCTCTGCAGTTTCGGTTACTTATAGTCAACTGTGGTACAAAAATATTAAATGGAAAATTCCAGAAATTAACAATTCATAAGTTTTCAATTGCACACCATTCTGAGTAGCATGATGAAATCTCATGCTGTCCTGCTCTGTCCCACCAGGATGTGAATCATCCCTTTGTCCAATGGATCCATGCTGTAGACAGCGTAGACGTTACCTGCCCATTAGTCACTTAATATCCTGCTAGGTTATTATCTCTCATCATCACAAAGAAGAAGGATGAGTATAGTATAATAAGATATTTTGAGAGAGAGACCACATTAATATAACTTTTATTATACTATATTTTTATAATTTTCTATTTTATTATTAGTTGTTAATTTCTGTGTCTAATTTATAAAATAAACTTTATCATAGGTATGTGTGTATAGGAAAAAATATATTAATAGTATATGTAGGGTTCGGTACTATCTGTGGCTTCAGGCATCCACAGTGGGTCTTGGAAGGTACCCTCCATGGATGGGGATCTACTGTAGATAAGTGGAAGACGTGTAAGTCATGGGCAGGACACTAGAAGAAGAAGGTTGATCTTCCTGGAGCAGATAGAGCAGAATGTTCATGCTGAAAATAAATCAGCCAAGAAGAATTTATCAAAGGGAGATGGGTACAGCTTTCCAATGGCATTCTGAGGGCAACGATCAGAGTTCGTTGACCATGAACCTACAATAGGAACAGCCAACACAAGTGAAGGCAGGCCCCTGGGCTGGTACAGCTGGACTCAGGGTCAACGCTCCTCATTCCCTTTTGCTCTCCTATGAAAATAAAATTAGGGTCTGATAGTTCAACGACTTTTGAAAAAGTGTTTAATTGCTGAGTAGGATAGTTCAACTCAACCTTATGTTTCTCCATAAAGGAGCATCGTGATTTAAAAAGTGCTTTGGGAAAAAGTATTGAGGCTGACCAACGAAAGAGGAAGTACGTGCAGGTAAAGACTGCACAGAACCAGGCTGGCTGGACTCTGCTGTGGCAGCCTGGGTGATTTCAAACAGGGGACCATGGCGTGAATTCCAGTCTCACACCTAGCTCGTGATGAGAAAGTGTTCTGAAAGAGGCAAGGTAATTATACCAGCATCATCTGCAACTACCTTATTGATTTAGGCACTTTAGATTAGAGGATCCTGGAAATCAGATATATTTTCCTAAAGAAAATATTAATCCATGATCTAAAAATCAATGTGCCATAAGAGCATGAAGGATATTCAATGTGAATGGGGAAAGGTGAACCAAAGACAGATGGTTCTATTTAAACATTTTAAAACATAACTTTACCTGATTTTTTTTCTTTTATACTGATTAATATCATTGGCTCCAGGGAAAGAATGTACGAAGAGTAAATTAAAAGCATGGAGATTAGCTGCTCTACTGAAAAGTGAAGGCAGAAAGGCAGTATGCAGGGCCATCACATGCTGCCTGATGGCTTATCTCCCATTGATAAGGGCTTGGAAACTGAAGAAAGCTGTCAGCAGAATCGGCAGCTCTAATTACACTGGCATGAGCCTCTCCAATATAAGGGCAGTCCGATTAGAATTGATGATCCTTGGTTAATGAAAAGCCTCACAGGTTATGAAGTTATATTATATAATTGAAGAAAACTGCAATTATCTTAAAGTGTTTTTTCTTTCCCCCATGCTTTAATGCTTAGTAAAAGACGACTGGGAATCTGACTTTGCATTCCACTCTGCAATGAGTCTTACTAAGACAGAAAGTGTGAATCGAAGGGCACCGTTGACAGTAACTTTTTCTTCTTAGAAAGACCCTCCAGGGCTCAAGAATCCCTGTGGGTTAAATCAATTTGAATAGTTTTAGCTTTGTATTCGCCTGCTTTCAAATGACATGTAGGACTACGAGGCTGGAAACTTCAAGAGTAAAAGAAGGACATGGATGGAGAATAAAGATGAATTTTTGGATTTGACTTCATCTCTGTCAGGCACGGTACAGAACTGATTTTTGTTGTTGCTGTTTTGCTTTTTGTCTTGTGGGTTTTGTTTTTTTTTCTTTTTTGGATTAAATAGGTGGGAGACAGCTGGCTGTTGGGTTGATGCATAAATCTTCCCATCTATAGATGCTATGATTAATTGCGTGCGTGTGAAAGATTACCTGGAGCTATGATAAGGGAATACTGATGCCTTTAGTTACTGTCATGAATCACTTCCATCATTTTCCTCCTGAAAGACAGGTCAAGATAATGCAGCTTGATCCAAATATTTCCAGTGTTCATATTAGGTTGGACTAGCATTTTTCTGTACATCTGTGGAAAGCATGGCTGAAATCTGACTTTTTCATTGTGGGAAGTCTAACATGTCACTGAGAAAGTTCATACAAAGGGAAGTTACGATATATGGAGCAAAATATTGTCTGCCATGTCCTAAAAGGAGAATTTCCCTTCATTTGTTCATTCGATCAATCCTCCTTTCTTCCATCTGTCGGCAGATATTTGATGGCACGCGACATCAGGAAATAAGAAAAGCTGAAGACCTGGTTTCTGCACTTGAGCTTCTGTGGGTTGGGGGTGACACTTACGTATGTAAATGGTCTAATTGAAATGTGTATGATTTCATGTACATTTTAACAAGGTACCCTAGGAGCAGCAAGGACAGTAGACGACGCTTGTGCATGTGTGTGCACATTGGGAGTGCTGGGGGGACATCAGGAAGGCTGCGTTGAGAAATAGATACTGGACCTGGTGTTGAATAACAAGTAGAACTACAGCTGCAGACTTATGGGCCTTGGGCTGAATTCAACCTGCAGACATGTTTAATTCAGTCAGCATATGGTTTTAAATTTTTTCAGTGCCCTGCCAATATCTAAGAATCTGGAGATTTTGCTTAGAAATCTGGAATTCTGGCTTCTTTTGAAAAATTCTGAAAACTTGGCAATAACCTCAGGGGGATGGATAATTGATAGGAGTGAAGTAGAGGCTGTTTCTTCTTTTAATGATTTTTATTCAAGTTTTAAATTGACAAAAACTGTATTTTGACCATGTACATCATGATGTTTTTATATATGTAACATTGTGGAATGGCTAAATCAAACTAATTAACATATTCATCACCTCATATTTCTGTGTGTGATGAGAACACAAAATCTATGAGCAATTTTCAGGTATGCATTGTTATTAACTATATTTACCATGTTGTGCACTAAATTTCTTGAACTCGTTCCTCCTATCTAACTGAAATTTGATGTCCTTTGGCCAACATCTCCTCAATTCCTACCTCCTATCCTTACTAGTGCCTGGCAACCGTCATTCTACTCTCTGACTCTATGAGTTCAACTTTTTTAGATTTCACATGTAAGTGAGATCATGTGGTATTTGTCTTTTTGTGCCTGGCTTATTTCACTTATAATAATGTCCTCCAGGTCCCTCTATGTTGTTGCAAATGACAGGATTTTATTCTTTGTGATGGCTGAAGAGTATTCCACTGTCTATGTCCATGGAATATGCATGTACTATAGACAGCTAACAATATTCCATTCATCCGCTGATGGACACTTAGGTTGATTCCGTGTCTTGTCTAGTGTTAATACTGCTGCAGTAAACATGGTAGTACAGATATCTGATTCATTTCCTTTCATACTGATTTCACATCCTTCAGATATATATCCAGGAGTGGATTACTGGCTCATAAAGTAGTTTAAATAGCACTCTCTTTATGTTGTCATCCTCCTGCTTTATACACTTTTACTACCGACCTGGTCTAGATGCATATTAGAATTTGTGATTTTGTAGTAGCCATTTGCCAATAGAAAAAGAAAATTTGTATATGAGGCTATTCAGGCAGAAGTTACAGCATATATAATGAGGGGCAATTCTGAAAGCACAGAGGAACTATACATAGTTGGTAATTTTAGCATAGCAGAAAAGTAATTTTCATTAGACAACTTTTTACAAAGTAAAGCTGGAAGAGTAAACTGAGCCCTGATTTCAAAATGTGTGTGATTAGAAACTTAACTATTATCTTGTAGACCAGTGGTTTTCAAGCTATAGTCCCCAGTCCAGCAGCATCAGCATCTCCTGGAAACTTGTTAGAAATGCAAATTTTCCAGCCCCACTTTAGACCTACTGAATCAGAAACTCGGAGGGGATTGATGGAACCCAGCAATTTCTGATTTAACAAGTCCTAGGTGATTCTAATGCATGCTACAGTTTGACAGCTACAGATGAAAGCAATAAAAGACTAATATAATTTTTAATTAGGGAGTTTTGTTTAAGAAGATCAGACTGATTGCAGTGGTAAGAAATTGTTAGCATGGAAATCAGTTAGCAGATAATTATCATTTAAATAAAAGACAATAAAGATCTAGATCAAGGCAGTGGCCACGTGGGAGCAATGAGAAACAATCCAACATGGGGAAGATTTCCACGGCAGCACTGAGGGGAACTTGGTGCCTACTGGATTTGGAGGAATCAGAGAGAAGATTCCTAGAGCAGTTGCTGACCTAGAAGATTGGGCAGATAGGGGCGCCATTACCTGAGAATGTCCACATTCTAGGATCGGTTTCTAAGGGAAGTTACTGTTTAGTGTTTGGCAAACTATTTAAAGAGTCAGTGTGATTAATAGGTATGAGTCTAGGTCCTAAAGAATATTTTGGGAGGTGAGGTCTTGATTGTAGATCAGCTTCCCTAGAGGAGAAGAGAAATGTGGAAGGAGGATTATGCATGAAACCCAAGAGAACCCCAATCTGTAAAGAGTAGGTAGTGGAGGAGGAGCCTAAAAAAGAGATAGAAAAGAAACAACAATCAATACTTACAAAATTACCGAAGCACCAAAAATCCATTGCACAGAGATCTTCATCACAGAATTATTTGAGTGAGAAAAACCAAAAGTTACACTAATGTCTAATGGCAAGATAATTTATAAGAAATTTAAAGGGAAATTACAGTATGCAGCCATTAGAAATGATAACCATAGCCCCATCTTAGAACATGGAAAATAATTTTTATAATATCATGAAAACAAGCAGAATTTTAGAGCATGCAACATCTCATGGAATCTGATTACAGCTATGTAAAATTACATACAAAAAGGGTAGTTTTGTGTATTAAAATGGTAGAGATGTTAAGAGTTAAGATGGTGGGATTGTGGGTGATTTTATCTTTGCCCTCAGAGTTTGATGTTGCTCTGTAACAATTGCTTCTAGATGTTTACTCAATTAAATTTCTGCACCATAACACTAAGTTGAAATAAAGAGACGATAAATAAATGAAAGTTTATCATCATCTCCTGGGCATTGCAATGGGAACCCTGATGAGGTGAGGGGCACTGGAGAGCTCTTGGCCAGGAACAACATGCCTGGTCAACAATACCTTAGGTAAGAGGTTGACAGAAGAGAAATTTAACCTGAGATGAAAAAACCTTAAAGGAAGCCATGTTAACCATACATCTGAAGCATCCATTGGTCTGGGTGAAACAACATCAGAAGATCACCAAAGGCTGCATCTTTCTAAGCGTTTAGACCCCAACAAACCTACCTGCTTCCTTTCCTCTTCCCTTCTAGATTTTTATTCCCCCTGATATAACCTAGTAATGGCTCTAGCACTGGGTTCCTGGCAAAGGCCGACCAGATTTGCAATAACTTGGGGAACAAGAGAGAAATGTCATTTTCTTTTTCTTAGGATGGTTTCAGACTTCTCTCTACCTCTCAAAGATAAGTTGTTAATGGCACATAAATAACTGATTTTAGGCTGTAATAAAGTAAATACAGCCTCCAAAAAGTGCATGTGAGCCTCCCACTCTTCAGGAGTAAAGCGTCTGTTTGCATTGAGGCCGTGATTGTGCATGCAACCTGAGAGAACCCTAGGCTTTGAAAAAAATTAAAGCACTGACAATTGAATTGGACTGTTTTTAGCATCAACAATTGTAATCCTGAGTTCTTTGTGGGGTGCCTGATGATGATGAGCATGTAACAACAAAAGCATTGCCAGTTACTATGCTGAGTATTTATATGTATTAAATAGTTTAATCTTCTCAATTCATCTATAGTTAGCCACATTTTACAGACAACAATATCAAGCCCCATGGAGAATGCCACACCACACAGGTAAGTGATAAGGAGGGTCTGACTTGCATGGTCTGTTCTTAAGTTAAAGCCTGAGTCCAGACAGCTAAAACAATGACAAGGTGGCATCCCAGTTTTCACTTTCTCCCCTAATTCTTCCCATATCTCAGGTTAATCCTCCTCATTTACTCATTTACACATTCATTTATGTTATTCATTCATTCAGCAAATATTTACTGAACACTTATGTGCCTCGATATTATGTCAGGTGCCAGGGATAAAGGTAAATAATTTCTGTCCTCAGGTAGCTGGCAGTTCAGATATGCCTAAGAGAAACCATAAAGTGCTTCCTTTAAGTGAAAAGGTGAAACTTCTCAACTTAATAAGGAAGGACTGCTGTATACAGATTCTCTTGGAGTACTGAGTTTCTGTCTTCCTGCTGAAGACAGAGTTTTGTCGAACCTGTGAGATGTTTACAGAAGCCCTGGAGGTCTCATACATAGTGCTAGGTGAGCAGACTGAAGTCTTGTACGACCAGAGCCCCTTGATGGCAAGTTAGAGAATGCAGGCTCAACAGTGCTGTTTGCAGGCACTCTGCGTGACAACGCTGGGCTGAAGTCCCCAAGCTTGGTCCAATGGGATGCTCACCGAAATATATGGTTAACATGAGGAAGAGATTGGATTATAAATCTTTGGAAGTAAGCCTTCTGAGATAATATCTGATGCAAGAACCTTAAGGGAAACTAAATTCTTTAATCGATGAAAACTTGCCTTACAAAAGCTTCCAAGCATTTAAACACCATCATATAAATCAAGTTGGAAATATCCCACCAAGGAATAAAGAGTTCTTGCCATGTAAAATATTAATTTGTCTTTTTGAGGCAAAACAAATACTTCATTTAGAAGGATGTTGCCTAGGAAGTGGTAGAGAGAGTAGAAGACATGGAATAAATGCTTTGCATTGACCTTGGATGCCCATTAAATATCTCAGGGCTCTGGGCTTCTCGTGCTGAGAAGTGAGGGCTCTCCAATGCTGAAACTTGGTTCCGGTATATTTTATTCGAAGTGGTTCTCATGCTTGTGATTATGTTCTTTATGGCAATTGTTCTCGACTATTTGTTAGACAATAATCTGGAATTGAACAATCAGCTTCAGCCTGAAATTTAAAGATGTGCTCCTGGAATTGCAAAAGAATGTCTGGAGTAACATTGGATTTAATAATACAGTGTTTTTGCAAAAACAACTATTAGTGAATCACAAAAGGGCCAACGTCTACCACATGGCCATTTCTTCATTTGCTACAATATACATGCATCTGGAGTCACACCGCAACTAGCCTGGAAGACTACCAGAAAGGAAACTATATGATTAGCAAAGTTAAAACCTGATTTGCATCTAAAAAATGTAGCATATGCCCATTTATGTGCAAATGTAATGGAAAAAGGCTGTAGGTAAAGTGGCTAAAGCCTAAACAAAATAAACACTTAATTTTCTTTTATTGTACCCTGTGACTATTAATAATATTATGGTACCAAGTCAGAAACATTAAACCAAGCAGGGGAGCAATAAATGTTCCTGGACTGTGCACCAATGTTGATATTAGCAACTAATCGCTCCAGAGTTCACATAAAATGCAGATGGAAGTACAAAGAAGATATTTGGTGAAGTCAGCAGTGGCAGCAAACTGTTCACAGGTGAAAGCAATAAGGAGAGGGAAGGCTCAGCAGGGTAGGACCTGGGAAGATATCAAGAAAAGGGCTTTGTAAATCACTGCATTTTAACATGTCTGTACCTGTTGACATATGCATGTTTTTATGCTCGTGAATTTTTTCTGTATTAATTTTAACTGGCAATATTGCTTGAGAATTTACAAAGCTCTTTATCATTTGATCATCATCATAACTCACTGAGGTGGATGAGATGACTGTTGTTCTCCTTATTTTACAAATGAAGAAATCAGAGTCTGGGGTATGACCACATAGCAGACAAGACTCAGTAGCAAAACTCTTGGTTTGTGATGCTAGCACTCATGTTCTTTGATGATCTCTCTCAAATCGTTTTCATGATTGTCATGTAAAATGATATTTGGGGCTTCTATCTCTGGTGGCATCCTAGACTAGAAATTTCAGTCTTCCCAATAAGAAAACTAATATGCTGGTTGAAATATAAAACAAGCAAACAAACAAAATGCCCACAATTTTAAATGCATTTGCAAAGCTGGAGAACTTCAGCAAATAATTTTGTTAAAATTGTTTAGGGTTGGCAGGCAAAAGCAAATACATTCCCTCTCTGAAAGAATGCAACTTTAACCTAGCTGACAAAACATTCCTACAAAATTATTTTCCTATAGAACATGAACCATCTATTCCCATAAAATATGAACATGAGCTCATGGTCAAAAATCACACAAAGGCAAACATGGCAGGATAAGTGAAAAACAGAAGAAATAGTAGGCAGCAGAGTCAGACCTGCAGAGAATTTGATATGGGAAGTATTAGGCATACAATGTAAAATCTTCATGTTTCATGTTGCGATGCCTAGCTGTCCGTAGACTAGAATCCATAACCTATGCCACGGTAGTAGTTTCAGGGTGGATGGCTGTCTAGCTTGACCACATCTTCCAGTTCTCTTTGTAGTGAAGCGAGACCATGTATTAGGTTCTCACACATAGAATGTGAGTGGAGATGAGGCAACTCTACCCCTCTTGGCCCTTCACACTTGGCTGGAGCCCAGGTGGGCATCAACCCAGCTTTATCCATGTGTATGTTGATAGTGTTCTAGGGGATGGTGGAGCCATGGCTTGGATGGGACCTGAGCTCTAAATGAGCATAGAAAGGAGATTTGTCCCACAGACGTGAACTGTGCCCATTGAGACCAGGTGAGAGAGATCTAAACCTCTTAGTTCATTAAATCTCTACATAGGATGGTTGAAGTTTTAGCTCTACCCTAACTAATATATTAATATATCTTTTAGAAAAATAATAGAGAAACTTGAAAAAAAAAAATGGAAGCAAAACCTAATCAACTATAACAAAAGAAAAGTCAAGGAGATTTGAAAAAGAATCAAATAGAACTTCTAGAAAAAAATTTCCATTTATACAATTCATAAAATGCAAGAAAATATAGCTGGATGGAAAAAGTTATGCATATCTCGCCTTCCAAAGATAAATAATGTTTCCACTTGGAGGTCCTCCTCCTTGTGTGCATAGTATGAAGATTGCCCGAGATCTGCTGTCATTTCTCTGCCCTCCACATTCACTCGCCCCCATCCTGCCCTTGGGCTGCAGTAAAATTTAGTGCTTAATGTCACTTGTACAGAAAGAATGTCACTTAGATTTCCTAGTGACCTACAGAAGTGTTACTTAAGACCCCTCTCTTTCAAACCCAAATTAGAAAAATAATTTTAATAGATTTTTATTTTTATTATATCAAAAGAGGTAGCTTTGTTTTTCTCTAAAAACTATAAATGATGCCCAGATTTAGTTAAAATGTAAATTCTATAATTTGGCTAAACTTTGAAATTTTTATTGTGACTTTAAATATTAGCTAATTTGTAAAGCAGATATTCTAAGTGCAAAAATATCTATAAGGATTCCTCCTTTAATAAAAGTCTTGTTTTTCTCAAGATTAAATTTCTTATCTGTTATTAATTTATTTGGGTGCTATTTCTGTTGGCTAAAGGAAAAATATAACATTATTTTATGTTATAGTTTATAGTTCATACCTGACAATTCTAGTTAAAAATTAAATGACTTTTCTTTCATGATTTTATAAGCATTATATGCATCTGCTCATGTTAAGTGTTATTCTAGTAAATGAACTACAATTATTCTAAAAAGTGTAAATTAAATTTTCATTTTATTTAAAGTTGCAATATGAAGTATATTGATGGGTATTTCTGAACTCCCTTTGATACTTAGTAGTAATAAGGTATTTACAGCAAAACCAGTGTTAGAATATATTGCTCAAATAGGTAATATGCATAAAATTAAAATATATTGGCCTTCGTCTTAGAATTTATTCTGTCGTTAATTCTAAAATCAGGTAGCTCTGAGCAGACCCCAGGCAATACAATAATTCATTAATGGATGTATTTCAGCCCTGCATGTGATTCAGCTCAGTCAGTGAGCAATTTAGAACTTTCGCTGAATGTCAAAGCTCATAACTAGGAATGGAACCATATTGGGTGGTGAATATGAGTGAGCTAATTTCCTTGTTAGTGTTGGAAGGGTAGAAAAAGGAAAACGTAGTTAGAGGGGTCTTGTTTATCCATCCAGTAGGGCCAGAGTATAATCTGAATTCCTAAAACTAAGCATTAGCCGAAAATAGCACCTTTTTTCTGTCTGCTAATTGACTAGCAAAGGAAAAATGAACTGATGTCAGTTTTATCTTTTCTCCCTTTCTATGTAAGTGTTTTTTAATGTACTATAAATGTTTTAAATGATCAAACAGATCTAACACTGAACTTGATAAAGTAGGAAAATGTTCATTCTGTATGGGCCTACAAACATTTGGGTAATAGTTCATCTAAGAGTCCTTCCAAACGAAAGTGTAAGCTTCACACTCTTTAGCAGCCGTGGGATACTAATCACATCTTTGTTAACTTACCGATTCATCGTGTGATGACGAATTCAGTATATTTTTCACCATTCACATGGAAAGCTGTCTGTAATGATTACACCTCCACAGGCCTTTAGCAGGTCAACAGAATTCAGGCCATTTCAGCTTTTGAGGATCCCAGTGTGTTAAACAATGTAAAAATGCCAAACAGTTTGAAAGCTGCGATGTATTTTAAGCATTTTCGTTTAGTAACTAAGGTTAAATCATCTATGTGATATTCTTTCAATTCTCACAGTGCATCTCTTTATACACAGGTATAATTTCACTTGGCGATGATACCATAAGTCTAAATTTGGGACTAAATGGGCCCTCCTCGCTCCTTCTCTGATAGGCCCCAGAGGAGCCCTATAGAAATATTGCACCCATATTGGCCAAATAGACAGTGGTCAGCCCATGAGATCTTGGGCTTTGCTTAGGTTCGCATCTCAATTTAGAAGAAATGTATATAGCATACAAGGGCTCTGGCTCTGTGAGGGAAAATGCTAAGAGAATCTTTCCTTAGCCAAATGCCAACTGCTACAACTATTGATTAAGGCTTTGTGTTAGTTCTTCTTCCCATGAGCTTAGCACCGGAGAGAAAAGAACACAGAACTGCAGGAAGTTCAAGTAAAGCTGGGAACAGTCTATAATGAATCAAAGACAGAATGCATGTATATTTAGATTTCACAAGGCAGGAAGTAACTCCAGCCTTTCTTAGGGAAGCTTTGTATCAGTTGTAGGAAACCAGTCTTAGGATTTTCTAATTTGACATCCGTCTACAGGCCGATGAAATTCTCTGTAGGCCAACTGATAATTTCTACATCTCAATTTGACAACATTGATGAACTCAAGCATTTAAAAGCGTTATGCCTGTGTTCTCAAATCCTGGATTCCTTATCAGCCTCCTCTTCATCCCCCTCCCCTTGCAGTCCCGTTATACCCAGGAAAATGTTCTGAAGGTGCGTGTAGAACAACAACAATAAAAAGATTTCATTTCCCTTGGGTGGGCGGGGGCGGGGTAGGTTTTCCTCTGTGGTAGGTTAATCAAAGGTAACACCCAGCATCCAAAGGACTCGGTGTCACTTCGTGGATTTAGAAGGTAGGTGTGCGGTGTGGGGATAGGAAATAACCCACCTCTTGCTCCACCCTTCATCTGTTTTGGTTGAGTCGCAGCCAGGTTGTCACAGGGCCCTTTAGGTTTTCACTGGCTCTGCACATCTGAAACACACAAATGCCCAACACATAATGTCACTCATGTTTTTAAATTGCACTTGGTGCTTAGGATATGGCCTTTTAAAATTGGGTGAAGGGGAGGGAGGGAAACTTTCATGTGCAGAAGGAGCATGGCTTTTGTTGTTGAAAGAGTTTCATCTCCGGTGCTCTCTGTGATTAATAAGAGCTCCTTATTCTCTGCCCTCACAGCCAGTAGGTTTTCACTAATACGATAAATGCGACTCTGGCTAGTAGCCTGCCCGTACCTGGTCCAGTGACAACGGATAGGCCCATTCTACACTCAATAACGTTTCTCTTTAACTCTGTTTATTTAGCCTAAACTCAACAAAAACTTTGTTGATGTTCATGGAACTCAGAATTTTTAACATAGCCACCAGGCATGATTACGTTTGCTAGCCACGCTCATAACACATTTACTGGCTGCTATGGAAGGGAACTGAGACCTGAGATCAAGTCTGAATCCCAGACAGTAGTCGAAAAAGGGCATGCACACTTACACACTAATTTAAGCAAAGAAAATGGGGAAAAATCATGTTTAATTTTCATCAGAATTGTCAGAAATTTTCAGTTATACCGTCTTCTTTACATAACCAATTATGTATAACATGAAAAAAATTGAAAAAGAATTTGGATTTATTCCTATTTTAATTTAGAAAGAGGGGGCAGAGAAACCTCTTAAAGAATGGATTTTTGCATTTCCTTTTCTGACTTATACAAAGGAATACTACTGAGTTGCCTTATACCTCTCTGTCTTAAATATTTTGTACTTTTCCTTGTGCCAACTGTAGAATCTTTTAAAAGCATCTATTTTGAAATATGTAGATGAAGACTGCATTGCCTACTGCCTCCAGTATGGCATAGGTGTGTTTCTGTGGACATGTTTCCCTTCACTTCAAAGGGGAAGTAATTCTTGGTGGCAGGATTTGCTGTCTAACCAAGGGAAGGAGTGACTCTTTGAGATCATATTTTAGCTTTGGTGCTATAGATCCTGGAAGCCATTATCTTAAAATGCTGTAAATTCAGTTACAAAATGGAAAGATGATTACATGATTAATGGAGGTTTATAAAGATCATTGAAATCTTAGCCTGGATGAGGCCATCAGAAACTATTTAATCCAATTTCCCCTGTCTCCAGGCAGGCCACATGGGGATCAGTTTGTCAGATGGAATCTCTCTCCTCATCACATCCCTCTCTAGGGAAGTCACGTCCCCTCTTTGTATGAAATATGATGCATTCTTGTCCTGACTAAGCACCTGTTCTTACCTGGGGCCTCTTTGCTGTCAGTGCCGCACATTAGAGATGAAGCTCATCCCTATGGAGTAGTTAATGAAAGACATTGGCTGGACAGTGCAGGAATCGAAATACAAAGATCTTGTTGCACTGACGACGTATCCAACTGTCCCAAATACTTTCGTAAGCATCAGTGTGGCTGCTGAGAGTAATGTGGTTAAATGTGTGGGTTTGACACCTACATGGGCTGGTAAATTTTACTCTCCTTTTGGCCAAAGTATGTGGGAAATATGTACTTCTGTTACAAAAACAAAAAGGGCCAATTAAAAACAACTTGTGTTTGTTTTATACAACCTATTCGCACTAATGGGAAAGCTATTTAAAACTAATGTATTACTGATTTGAGGTCAACGGCTGCCTTTAAATTCACCAAATAATAAGGGTATTATGTCAATTGGGAATTGAGTACAGCTTCAGGTAAGACACCTAAAATATCATGGCTTCTACAAGAAGGATTTATCTTTCTCCTGCATAACGTGAGTTCCAGAGGAATGCGATTTAGAGCTGATATTGATGACCCCTGGATTGGAGCAAATGCATGGCATAACGTACTCAAATTTAGTGTATTGTTTTCAGTTTGGGTGGCAACGTTTTTTGAATAGAGAAGATTCCTTCAGCAATAAAGTGTTCACTTGGAACCGATAGGAAGGCCATCAGGGACCTGTACTCCTTTGATGTTCTGTCTCAACATTCTTGTCATATGGCTTCCACTCTCAAGGTCACTTCAGAGTCATTTCAGGTCACGGTATGGCTGAGGGGGCGTCTAGGTGGGAAGAAAAGAGAGAGGGAAGGGTATGGGGGCATGCCAGTTGAGGCATCTGTAGAGAATTTTCCTGGAAGCCCCACACAATGGCAATTACTGCCTTCTGCTTATATCTTAATTACTACCCCTTTCTGCAAGGGCGCCTGGAACATGTTCTCCTTCTGTTGGGTAGATTGCTACCCTGAGATATTGGCGTTTTGCTAGTGAAGAATAAAAAGGATAATGAAAATTTAACAGGAAACTTACAGTCTCTGCCACAGATCTCATCTTAAATTTATGCTTGTTGTGGGTTATCACCTGGGATCACTAAGTGATAATATCATTGTTCATAAAACAAATGTGCAGAGAATCAAACAAGATATGGTACACCATCACTCAATAGATACAGAGCCTGGATGTTTATCCATTTTGGTATTGTTTGATTTAGTAAATTTCAGCTTCTTCTCGGTGCCTGTGGTTGGAGAAAATAAGTTATGCTGTGTTTTTGCCTTGACTAATTTTTATGGTGGATTTATTTACATCTAACCATGGCTGATGTAAGACTTAATGCCTCTGAAGTCTTAAATTTGACAGCTATTTGATTGTCAGGATTTCAAACATGAAAAGAGGTTTAAGTTCTATTTTCTTGTAGAAAAAAAAATTAACTTTGTTTTTTCAAAGTGCAAGGACTTTTCACTGAGGGTCCTTTATTGCCTTCTTTTCATGTTGTCATCTTTTTTTTTTATATGGTGATGGTACTGTAGAAGTGGTGGGAAGAGCATTTGGATATGAAGGTGTCTTAGCTTCTGATCAGAATGTGAATAAACAAAAAAATCCATGAAGGAAAAAAGGAGAAACAAATGTAAATTGGAGCAAATGGAGAATGGTCATCATATAGACCACTCTAAATATGATTATTCCATTGAGCAGAAAGAACATCCTGAGTAATGGGTACATAGGGCCCAGTATTAAAAGTGGGAGATGGTGAATTTAGAGTAATAATAAAGACATTGGAAAATCTGTCCTGTGAAAATAACTAAAGCCTATAAGGGGAGAAAACCATCATGTTAATATTCATATCGGTATATCAAACAATTGACCCTAAATTTTGAGAGGGATGAAATGAGCATTGAAACTACATTGATATGTTTCATGTTAGACTTTACAAAAAATAGCTGTCAAGACTTTGAGATATTATAATCATGCCCAGAAAAATTGTGAAGCCTTTATCTTTTGACTACCTCTATAAAGAATACCCTGTTCTTTTCAGTATTGCTTAAAAAAAAATCCAGTCTGGTTGAAAATTTTGTGGTTACAAAAGGTAGGAAACTGTGATTCATCCCATTTCCAACACAAATTATCACAAAATACTTTTTTGAAAACTGAGACATAGAGTTGGGTTAATTTAATCTGTGAATATCTTGGTTGTCAAATACCTACTGCCTTTGAGGGTCCAGTCAGTCTATGGATCTGGGATTATTTTCATGGTCTTACTGACTTCTTTGATTGTTCTAAGTATAGTCAGTCTCCTGACCCAGTGAGTGCAATGAATGCAAATATTTTCTTATCAGTCATATTTCTCAAAGAAAATATATTTACACTCTTCTCTTTGTACTCCTTAAGAAAGGACCTTCTGAAAATTACTATTTGGCCTTCCTATCAGTTCCAAGTGAATACTTTATTGCTGAAGGAATCTTCTCTATTCAAAAAATGTTGCCACCCAAACTGAAAATAATACACTAAATTTGAGTATGTTATGCCATGCATTTGCTCCAATTCAGACCCTGTGCATAAAAGTATGTAACTATCTATCTAGATGTCTATCTATGTGATAGGAAACAGCTCAATTGTCTCCATTTTTTATTGATTACCAGCATCTAAAGAATATCTTGGGTTGTACAAAAAGTCTTTATAATTGTAGATAAAATATTTTGAGCTATTTTTTTTAAAGTTAGAGAAAAGAACAAAATCCCTGAAAGTATGTAGGCCCACACAACGTGTTTATCCAGCAGCCTTGACATATTGAATAATCTGTAGAATGTACTAGAATGCAGTAATATTTATACTTAACTGGGCTCCATTGGTGTGACAGGTGTGATTGTTGTGGCAATCTTAGCCATGTCAAAAGCACTTCAACTCCTACGGAAGCTGAAATCTGAAATGCTGCATAGATTCCTTTCTTGGGCAGAGAAGGGCTTGAGTTTACAAATATGTTGTTTGATCTACGCTGTTGATACTGAATGTTGACGCAAATGAATGTTTAATATTATGTGGTTTGATATGAATATTAATGAGATACCTATTTCAAAGGGCATCTTAGAGCAATGTTATAGGTTTCCAAAGTGTTTCTTCATTTTCTGAATCCTGTGCCCTGATGACCAAATTCAGGTAATGAACGCAATATTTACCAATATCCTCAGTATGTTGAGGTGTAATTCTATACCAAATACTTATTGCAAAGTAAGTCAGAAATGGTTTATATATGGTAATCACATTCAGAGTGGCTAATCTATTGAAGTTATATTATTCATTTTGCATATCCTTCCCTCTAAAAGCCATATTCTCTTTTTAAGTGCTATTTAGAGGAGGATTTTGAACATTATAGGCTTAATTTCATAGTTTCATGTCATAGGTACCTAGGTCCTCAGTTTCTGGTCATATTATTAAAAATGAACATGTACTGTCCCTTTTACAGATTTGCTACTGCAAACTGATATAAAAGCAACTTAACAGAAAACTATTGCTGTTTTTCAGGTCATTGTTAAAGTAAATTAGAAATACATGATGAATTATAACATGCACATGACAAGTTTGACAGTGATTAGAGGGAGGTCTCAAAACTGGACTCTTCTGTATCACTTCCTTGTTTTCAACTTTATTTTTTGCAATTTATTTCATTATAAATATGTACAGAAAAGTCCAAAGAAAGCTCACCCAACATTTTTTCCTTCCTTCCACTCATTAGAGATTATATTGGGTATATAACCTTTTATTTTCCTGTTTTATGAATAATATCAGTGTTTTCCAGTAGAATTATAAACTTTGAATAAATATTATTTTTACTGGTTACATTATGTCCCATTGAATAAATAACTGTTATTTTGTCAATTTCCAACTTAGTTTTCTTTATCTTCTTCTTTTTTGTTTTTTTTGGGGGGGGTTGTTTTGTTTTGGCTATTAAAAATGCAGTGAACATCTTTGTTCACATGGATTTTGTGCATATCTTTTAGAAATGTCTTAGAAATCGTTATTAGAAATGAAGTTATTTGCTCAATGCTATGCTGAACATTTTCTTCAGATTTTTTAGAGTAGGCGAGAATTTCATTTCTTGAGATTATTGTGTTCAGTCTAAAACTATTGGCTGGATTAAGGAAGTGGAGGATTCTAGGGTTCTTTATCCTGGGTTCTATAAATATCTTAGAATGGATAGAATATATCTTGATAATTTTTGCTTTGAGGATTTTCTAATTGTGATGTTTTCTGATTGAGGTGATCTGATGACTGGGCAGAATCATCAGACATTATTTTATTTGACTGCTGTTTCTTTAGAATTATGTGATGAAGATAATAAGTTTTAAGCTCTATTTTTTCTGTAAAGTTAAAATTTTTTGTTGTTGTTGTTTGGGTTTTTTTTTTTTTTGAGACAGAGCCTTGCTCTGTTGCCCGGGCTAGAGTGCCATGGTATCAGCCTAGTTCACAGCAACCTAAAACTCCTGGGCTCAAGGGATCCTTCTGCCTCAGCCTCCCAAGTAGCTGGGACTACAGGTGCACACCACCACGCCCGGCTAATTTTTTCTGTTTTTAGTAAGGACAAGGTCTCACTTTTGCTCAGGCTGGTCTCGAACTCTTGAGCTCAAGTGATCCTCCCACCTCGGCCATTTTATATCCCTCTTGATTTGCATATACATTCACTTATTCAACATTGCATTTATTTATGTAGCAATGCTAGTAACAGGAGAAAAAAAGGGAGAGAGGATTCCTTGAGTTGCTCACCATATAGTAATATAAAGAAATAAATTATCCTAAATCGGGCTGTGCTGAAAAATAGCAACTTCTAACTCCAGGGAATGGCAACTCAGTGGAAAGCTACCACCCATGGCTGCTCGAAGTAGGGCTTGGGGCTGGGACTACACGGAATTGTGTGTAAAAATGTCTCCCACTTTGATTACCTGTTCTGCTTGTTTCACAGTCTAACTCCTGATGCTTCAATCTTGTTGTGAATGGATTGACAGATTGATTTCACACTGATCTTCTGAGAGCCTTTTTGTCATGTTGACATGATACATTTTAGAAATTGTTAACAGGTGTCACTTGGGGGGATTGTGTCCAGGCAGGGAATGTATCACCTGCCTTCCCCCACCACCTCCTTCCCACATCTATGCCACTTAAAAGAATGATTATGAATGAACTTTTCTAGTGAGGTTCAGTGACAATTTCTCCATTCCATGTTGTCAGCCATAAGTCTAAATCCACAGCACATGGATTATTCCCCATCGATGAATTTCCTTCTTGGACACACATTCCATTTATCAGGGCTTCCCCTGATCTCATGTTGCCATTCATATGCACCGCCTGCAGAGCGACTGGTTGCTTGCTCCCAGTAGACTGCATTCGATGCTTTGGTTCTTCAAATGGTCGCTTGTCTCTGGAAAAGGGGTACCCTTCAGTGTGCTCTGCACTTGCACAAATGAGAAACAGTTCTCTCAAGGAGAGAAGGCTGCATTTGGCATGGTGTTGTTTTTGAGCCAAGCATTATTATTTTTGGCTACTTGGTCATTTTCTTTCACATCTCAGAGAACTGAAATATTGATGTAGTGGAATGAGCTGGGTAGCTATTTCAGGGGACTCATGTGCTAGATCACCTGTCCTAAAGACTGCTAAATGGAATCCTTTCTTTTTCTGAACTTTCTCCTCCTCTAAATTTGCTTGTGTAACACATATAATAGCTCCCCAGTACGCAGTGTGTGTAACTGTGTGTGAGGAACGACTACACGTGATTCTTTTTAGAAGGAAAATGTGTGAAGTTCCCATCACTCCTTTGAGTTGAGGAGACTTGTCCTCAGTGGTACCGTTTGTCAAGTATCCAGTGGCCTTAGCCCAGAAGGGGTCAAAAGTCATAGTTCATTTTCAGGCAAAGGTCTCTGAGATTGTGGGGTTTCCTCGCATCAGTCAGCATGAGGGGTACAAGTCATTTTGTTGAAAGATACTGATATGGTCTCACTCTATGCCCTGCATGGAAAGGGAAGGTTTACCTCAAAAACCACACCAAAGTAGTGTGCTCTTAGTGAAGTGGATATGTTACCCTGGTGGAAAAGAAAAAAAAATTCTGTGCCTTAGAGTGATTGTTAATGGCTGTGTGTGTTATTCCAGGGGAAAGACCCCTCAGAAGACAGACAAGATTTCACAGCTAATTTTTCAGCAGAAAACCACTTGACTTTCCCTGATGACTTTGATTACTGAAAAGGATACTCTTGTGCAATTGGGGCATAAACTTTCTGATACATGCACATGAATAGGTCCTGGCGCAGTTCACCAAAATTTTGGCCTTTAATTCTTTGCAATGTGAAATGCAGATAAGGGTAAGGTGAGAAAGGGTTCCCAGTGAAATTTTTTTTTGCACTTATTGAGTACTTCTGGTGGAAAGGAAATTCAGATCCATGACAGAAAGGAGAAATATATATGGAGTGTAATAAACTGAGGGAGGGGCACACTTGATGTGCCATAGGGTTTGGATAGAAGGGAAAAAGGGAGAGAGTGAGCATTCTCCATGTGGGACACAGTGTGTTAGTTTCCCAGGGCCACCATAACAAATGACCACAAACTGGGTGGCTAAAAAAACCAGAATTTTATTCTTTCACAGTTCTGGAGGCTCGATGTCTGCACCCAAGGGGTCCACAGGGTCACACCCTTTTTGAAGTCTCTGGAGAAGAATCCTTTGTCTCTTCTAGCTACTGGCAGCTGTAAGCACTTCTTGGTTTATGGTAGCGTAACTACAGTCTCTGCCTTGGTGTTCATCTGGCCATCTTCCCTCTGTGTCTATATCTGTGTACAAACCTCTGTCTCCTTATAAGAGCACCAGTCATGGACTGGAGCCCACCCCAATCCACTGTGCCCTCATCCTAACTTGATTACAGCTGCAAAACTCCTATTTCCAAACAAGGTCACATTCACAGGTTCCAGATGGGCATGAATTTGGGGGAACACTGTTTAACCCAATGCTCAGCTTGATCAATAAAATCATAAATCTTTCCCTGTCTCGTGTTTTAGTTTTAGCATGTGAAAACCTTTCATAAAGTTTCTCATTTTACCTTTGTGGAAAAGGTAGAGAAATGCAATCTTAATGCTAACACTGTGTGATGGATTAGATCTTGGCTGAATTATCGTACCCAAGGGAGACTGTTGTCAACCAAAAGAAGGTTTTTGTGGCCTGCTACATGCCTCTTTTTATGGCCTTGTGGCAGTTCACATTTTTCATCAGTGGTATGAATGAAGAAAATAAAAGCTATGTACATCCCATTTGAGGATAGTGCATGGTTAAATTTAAAAAGTCCCAGCCAAAGAAAGATTTTAAATATATCTTTAAAAGGATATGTAAAAGAAATAAATGTAAAGTCTGGCATGGTTCTAAAATGAACTGAATGGTTACATCATTAGAGGGCTGTCAGCTTAGCAACAAGAAGTATTTAAATAGTCAACAGTAACCTCAATATGAATGGCTTCCAAAATGAGGCCATTACCTGAAATTGCTTTGATAGAATGAGGAAGGTCATCTTCTTCCTCTACATTGGACTGGTCAAATTATAATGTAAATAATCGTTTTCAGTGAATGTTACCACATACTAAAAGTCACCTGATGGACACATCAGAATGTATTCAGAGAAGAATTGCTGGGAGAATAAAATGACTCCAATTGACGTTACCTGAGGGGTGTATGATGGACTGGGAATGTTAGCCTGCAAACAGATGGGCAGTGCAGACCAGTAAGCTTTTTTTTAAAATCTCCAAAAGTTTTATATGTGTGTGTGTGTGTTTGGAAGAGAAATTCAGCTTAGCCTGTATTTCCTCCAGAGCCCAAATTTGGGCAAATCAATGAGTATTTCTGGGAGGCACATCTTTGCTGTCTTGTAACGAGACCTCTTTGCAAGATCTGTGTACTGCCTGGGAGATAGTGTGTTCCCTAGGACTTGGGGTGCTCAAGCACAGGCGCACAGACATTTGACAGCGAGTTGCCAGGAATTTCAAACAATCAATGAAGATGGAGCTATGTGACCTCTACTAGTCTTTATGCCTTTAAGTTTTATCACTTCTTTTGAAAAAAAAGTGCCATAAAACTGTGAGATTTGGATGAGGTGTAATGATGTTAATTATATATTAATATTTTAACTTTATAGTTCAAATCAGTACGGTACATAAGACAGAGAAGGTGGTAAAGTCAAGTTGATACAATCTATGATCGCAACCTTGACATACAATCCCTTTAGATTGGCCTACAGATCTTGGAGATGGAGTATTTTGAACGTTGAAGGGTTGTATCATTAAGAGGAACCACTGTCCCTTAGGGCAAACCTCTGTATTTCCTTGTTTAAAGAAATCTCAGGATTGGAAAGTACCCAAGAGTCTAACTATTTCAAATTTCAGAGATATCTGGGTTTCATATTTCTATCTTAGGGAGAACCTATATTCCCTGTGGTTTGTAAAATGCCATTCACATATTGTGAAAATTTCCCATTGCTCTGTTATAAAATTTCTTTAAATATTCTGACTATAAAATATATTACTTCCAGCGACTTTTGCCTAAGAACAAGAGCTCTGATTCTTTATGCTAAAGTTGAAGGAAAAAGGAAAAGGAAGTAGGGTCAGAAATTCAGTTTCTAAAATATATAAGATGAGAGTTAATAGCAGTCTAGGAAACTTTTATTGATTCATTCATTGGTCACCAGTGACCAATGAGCAGCTACTCTGCAATAGGAATGTAAAGTAGATCTAAAACCGCCCTTGATCTTGTACTCCCAATCTGGTAGAGGAGAAATCATTTTATACAATATGATACGTTCCCTTTATGGAAGAATATAGGAGTGTATGGAAAGTGCCAGGAAGCATCAAATCCACAGCAGAAAAAAGGTGCAAAAGAACAGCCTGTCTCCCTGTTCATGTGTACGTGGTACAAAGGTGTCTGTAAAGACAGCATCTCAGGAGTAGTATTTTATAGAGAGAAGAAAGATGGCTAGAGGGATTAAGAAGCACATAGACTGAAAGGCTAAAATAGCTACAGAAACTCAAGTTCCTCTTTTAGCATTAGACTTTCTTAAAGGGGAAAAAATGCTTTGAGAAAAAGCCGCTCAAACATGCACTCCTAGGCAAAGTTCAATTTGCAGCCTTTGGAGAAATCCTGAAAACCAAATCAAGCACTTACATGTGCTACTTTTGTTTTAGATTTAACAAGTCTTTCCTCTTGACTGCTCAGGATAAACGACTGGATTACTCCACACGACTCTGTACAGAATGGATTAGTTAAATTTGGGCTTGCTCTTCCTCTCAAGTCAGTGAATTGCATGAGCTTCCCCTTGCTGCAGAGTGATTCAAAGGTTTGATTTGTGGCAAAGAGTTTCCGGAAGCTTATACATTGTGCCTCTCCCCGCCACCCCGCCACCTCCCCCTCCCCCGCTTCTTCTCCCCGCCACTCCAGAACAATATCAAAACTCTTGTCGTCAAGAATGCTGACAAAGAGGAGAATAAATCCAACAGAAGAAAAATACTTGCTTTCATTTCAGAAGATAATATAATCAAAATACGTTGGGAGGAATAAAGTAGAAGTATAAATTTTTACTAGATGGATTTCGGACGTGGCCAACCCAGCTCTGCTTTGTTGTGTTGCTGTGTCTGTTGCTTTGTGTCAGCCTATTTATAATACGTTTAATAGACATGTTTGCTTTAGTCTGATGAGAATTCTCAGCAGTGAGCTTAGAGCTGTAGAAGCCAAACGGCCCATGCGTGTGGACAGAATCACTGATGTGCTGTGTATAGAACTCTGCCTCGGCCAGCTGGACACAGACTGGCTACTCTTCAGAGCACTAAGATGAGGGCCACAGATGGAGGTGCAAGATGACTCTCCGCTTTGAAGTCCCCTCCATTAAAAAGAAAAAAGAAAAGAAAAGAAAACAGCCATTGAAAATGAAGTTACGAAATAGATTAAATTTGGATTTAATATTTTCCTAAAAGCTTGAGTGCAGGGACCTTGTCATTTATCTCTGAATTCTACATGTAGCTCAGTAAGATATGCAAATGAAGGCTGCCCTTACATACTGAAACCCTCTAGGGTCTGTGTGATTTGTTTTTCTGCCACTGAGTGCTTTGTTGCAAGGAGGGCAGCGAGTGGATGGCAGGTAGAGATGGAGTTTGGTGTTGCAGTGTGCTCCTGGCTGTGAAGCCATAAATCTTACCCACACCCCGGCATGTTCCCACCACCGTGTGGAATCAGCAGCTCAGCTTTACCAACGGGTCTTGCTTGGCTGGCTCTTTGCCTGACTGGTCTTCCTCATCTCACGTTATTGGGATTGTGCTTGAATCTATCCCAAAGGTCTTCCTTGGTTGACTTCACTCTTTTGGTCTCCTTCTCTGGTTCCTCTTCTCTCTCACCCACTAAATACACTTCAAAGTTGTATTTGTTCTCTGTCTTCTCTCTCATCTCTGCTTTTCCTCCCCACCTTTCTCCCCTCCTCTCCCTGCCTCTCCGCTCCGGGCATCTCATCCTCCCCACTCTCCAGCTATCCCTCCACACAGCCGCCTTCCAGACGTGCACCTTTAGCTTCACTTACTCTTCTAAGCTTCAACCTTGAGTTGGACTTTACTGGGCATTTTAGTCTGGCTGTTCCAGGGCACTATAAAGCAGCAGGTCCAGGACCAAGCTCATCGTGGGGAGGCGGCATAGCTTGGTGTTTTGCAGGCATAGATTCCGGAGCCAGGCTGCCTGGGTCTACCTCCTGCCTCCCTCACTTACTGGCCATGTGACTTGGACAACTTGTTTAAACTTTCCTTGCTTCAGTATCCTCATCTTTTAAAATAGTTACAATGCTACCTAACTCACACAGTTGTGGTGAGAATTAAATGAGTTATTACGCATAAAAGGCTTAGAGATGCCTCGTACGCAGAAAGCGTGCATGTATGTGTTAGCTACTTTTGTTTTTATTTTCCTTTGTCTTTAGAAATCTCCAAGCTCCTGAAAGCCTCTCTTCTTTAAGATCATGTATATTTATAACATCAATAAATCTTTCATTTGCCCAAGCTTGAAATGTTGGACGTCCATTCTTCTCCCATCTTCAACCATCTGTAAATTGCCAGGCCTTTTAGGTTTTCTAATTGTTGTGTTTCTCGTACCTTTGCCTTTTTGTTCTTTTTGCTATGATCCTATTTTTCTCCTGCAATTGTTTGGTCCTCACCTTCTCTCTTTGCAGGCCCTGCACCTCTGTGCTTCTGTTCACCTCCCTGAACTACTCCTTCCTGACCCTCCTAGTGCTGACAAAAATCCCATCCCTTCCTCTGGGACCAGCTGGAATGACAACCCATTCTAGTATACCTTCTCCCATCACGCCAGTAAAAAGCGATTGCTCCCTGGAAGAACCAAATAACATTTTGCATTTTCTCCTCTTACGGGCATTGATTTCCTGCAAACCAAACATCTTTACATTGAGTAATGAGAAGGATTTGGAGTTTGAACTCAGAGGTTCTGAGACTTTAATCCAAAATCTGCCAGAGTGAACCTCTGATTTCTCATTTATAAAATGGCAATAAAATAACTATTTTTTATCATCACATGGCATCTATTCTGGCTTCTTGAGATCTTAAAAGTCAACAAATTAGTTAAAACAGTTCTTCACAAGGAGAAGGAAATCATAATGAGTGAAGATCTGAGAAGTCAGCTGAGGAGCGAACGTTCAGAAGATGTCACAAGATTTTTATGAGAATTAAGACACATATATATGAGAAGTGGTTTTATAACTAATTTTTTATTAAAAATTAGTTTCATTTAAAAAATAGTTGCTTTGAATTTCTTTTTAACATCTATAAATTCTCTTTAATATCCGACATGTGCTACCTTTTCACGATCGGTGTTGAATAATTATTTGTGAATAAATCCATAAGATTCAACTTATAAAACAATCTTATCAAGAATTCCTTATTTTTAAAAACTCATCTCTTGTATTAATTGAGACCTACCTAGATCTGGGAACTGTTTCAAGGCAGTGAAACATGAACGAGAAAGTTAAATTATCTAATACTTTTGTAACTTATCTTCTTGTATAAGGAGAATGGTCTTTTAATAAATTATTTCCTTTCCCAAATGAATCATTCCATGGCAAAAAAAAAAAATGTTTATACCGTCCTTGTGTGAAATTAACAAAATGATGTAAGAGATTATTTTTTATCATCACGTGGCATCTATTCTGGCCTCTTGAGATCTTAGAAGTCAATAAATTAGTTAAAACAGTTCTTCACATGGAGAGCACAATCCACAGGGAAATCATAATGAGCGAAGATCCGAGAAGTCAGCTGAGGAGGGAGCGTTCGGTGAAGAGATGGGTTCAAAGGAGCAGCAAGGCCACCTGTGTCGGGCCTTGGGTTCAGAGTGCCGGCAGTCAAGTTCAGGGAGAGGTCTGACTCCTGTTCTGCTGAGTCCATAAAGTGGAAAAGCAAAGATCAGAGTGCAGGGAAGGAAAACACAGAACCCTGGCAAATCCCCGCCAATAACACCATGGAGAGGCCCCTAAGAATGTCCCTATTTCAGATCCGTGTCTCATATTCATTATCTCACTTTATCCTTTTAACACCCCGCTGGGATAAGGAGGGCAGCCTTTGCTATCCTCTTGTTTGACAGCAAAGAAAGAGGGGGACGACCCAAGTCTCAATGTCCCTCTCGTAGATTAAGAGGCATTTTTAAGCAATACCAGGAGATGTGTACATCTTTACATAAAGCAAAACAAGCCAGGCACAGTGCCTCATGCCTGTGATTGTAGCACTTTGGGAGACCGAGGTGGGAGAATCCCTTGAGCCCAGGAGTTCAAGACCAGCCTGGGCAACATAGTGAGAGCCCCTCTCTACAAAAAAAGAAAAATTAGCTAGGCATGGCAGTACGTGTGGAGGATCACTTGAGCCCGGGAGTTCAAAGCTGTAGTGAGCTAAGATCATGTCATTGCACTCCAGCCTGGGTGACAGAGCAAGACCCCATCTCTAAAAAACAAACAAACCCCTCTCTGTGTTTTGTTTTTGTCTTAAAATGTTCTTCACCATTTGGCAAAGTTAGCAGGTCCATTGTGCTTAAACAGCTTAAGATGCTGTGAGTCCCTCTCTAGATCATGGTACCAAAACTTGAAGACATCAGTCCTTCCTTCCTGCCAACCTTCTCTTTCCTCATCTGAAGAATGGGATAAACCACTGGTGTCCTGGACACTTACTGACTTTATTTAAAAGTCTCACATAGGCCAATCATGAGAATGGGAACATTTTGGACATGGAAATAGCCTGAAAAAAAACCAAAGGCCAGTTTTTTTAAATAACAATTATGTACTAACATGAATTGGAGTGTCACTTGCTAAGTTGTTATTGTACATTTGTTAATAATCTTTTATGTAATTAGGAGCATCCAGTTGCCCTGGGCAGGGAGGCGACATTGTCTGAAACATACCAATGAATAATCTTGACTTCTAGGTTCAAAAGTCACCCGACAAATTAAAAGCAAAGATCACCAGAAGAACGCAAACAGACTCAACAGGTCCCTTTACTCATCCTTTCCTCCCTTCCCTCTTCCAGCAGAGAAAACAGTTGGGAGGTAGGAAGAAGAAAGAGGAGGTTTGGAGTGGAAGGAGTAGAGTCAGAGGGAGGTGGGGGCACAGCTGACGGAAGCCTGCTTTGAGCTTGGGCCCGGGGAGGAGAGTGTGCCTCTGCAAGGGGTGTGGCCTAGCAAGGGCAGTAGCATCCTTGCAGAACATGCAAGGTGGTCCATGCCAGAGTGGGCTGCATCAGCTCAAGGATCTCAGGAACTTTCTAGAAGCAGAGTCCAGAAGTTGGCTGGAGAGAGAGTACATGAGGAAGGAGGGCCGATTCCATGGAGGAGCATCCTGGGGAAACAAAAACTTTCCTGCCCGGGATGCGTTGAAAATCATCTGCATCTCAGAGCATCGCCATGGCCAGATTATCTGAGTGGGAGTTTATGGGATCGTGCAGACCAGCCAGGGGCCAGTACCAGAGGAGGACAGCTGGTTTCTTCCACTAAAGTCCAGATAAAAAGAGAATCAGCTAGAGCATAAGTATCTAGAACCATCCAGAACCAAGAGAAAGTAGGACCAGACAGTGGACTAGCTCTTCCCCAACTTTTCTGTAACAGCTTGTGAAGTTCACACTGACCCCGGCCAGACAGAGCAAGGAAAACACAAGAGAGGACATTTGAATGTTAAATGTGATGGTCCTATAAACCTGAATCCCTAAGGAAATTGGCTTGAGAAAATTCTGGAATGACTAGTTTAAGGTTTTGCTTTTGTGTTTTGCCATCAGGCAGAACAGATAGAGCAAGAAAAAGCTACATCTTGGCGAATGCGTTTTGGGGACTATACAATCGATATGACTTAAAAACCTAATAGCTAGAGGCAACCTCAAATGCCGTTTATCTTCATTCGAAATGAATACTCAGAAATTCCCGTGCAGCTGATGAGTAGGGTGCTGAGGGAGGAGAACTTCGTGGCCACCTCTTGTTCCCTGGCAGATATGCCTTTAGGCTTGCAGGCGTTGCCAGCTGAGCAGCGGCCTGACACAGGTGGACATGAGGCTGTCTGGCCTCTGTGCCCTTATGGCTGGAAACCGGCCCCAGTAACCGCAGTTTGTCTTCATCTCAGAAAGGCACAAGTCTTTCCTTTCCATAGTTCAGCAAACGCTCATCAGGCAGAGAGTATATGCCTGGCACTCTGATAGGTGTTGAAGAACCGATGGCTGAAGGTGGTCGCAGCACCAGGGAGCTGGCCTTCTGTCCCACGGACAGCGGCCCGGGAATAGTCCGTTACGAGCCTCACAGGAGCAGGGGAGCAGTGGGGGGCCTTGGACAACTTTATGGCCAAGATGATGCTGCAGTGAAATCTTCCCCATTTGAGAGCCACCGGTGCACATGATAAGTTCATCAGATGTCAGAGGGAAGCCGTTAGGGGGCTTGCAGTAGTTACAGGGAAGGCTGGATTTCAGAGGGGGGAATCTTTCCAGAGCAGGGTTGTCTGTGTCAGAACCGCCACCTCCTGTTTATATAACTCTGTCTAGACTCATTAATTCAACCTGATTAGTGCAACTCTTACTGCTTTATTTCCTCCCTGCCTCCCTCCCTATCTTGATTTGGGTACCTGACTCCTTTTTTCCCACTGAACAGAGCTCAGGTGTGTGACAATACCTGCCCTTTCAGAACTCCAGATGAGCATCCTTTGTGTCTGATGCCTCTGCTGAGGCAGACAGGTTTCATTTGACATCTACCTGATGTCCCCAAGCAAAGCTGTAGGTTACCCTCTGGCAGTTTGCCAGCCTCTGCGCTCTGCTTAGACTTTCCTATGAAACCGCTTTCTCTCTGTCTCTTCAGCTGGGGCTTTTTTGTTGTTACATTTTGTTCCATTCTGAAAGCAGCGTGGGTGTGCTTCTCAGTTTCCTCAACTTGAAATGCAATTGAATTGTATTTGGGAGTGAGAAAAAGAATGACACCTGATAGAGGTTTGTTTTTGTTTTTTTTGAGACAGAATCTCGCTTTGTTGCCCAGGCTAGAGTGAGTGCCGTGGCGTCATCCTAGCTCACAGAAACCTCAAACTGCTGGGCTCAAGCAATCCTTCTGCCTCAGCCTCTCAAGTAGCTGGGACTACAGGCAT
>CAUYSK010047676.1:0-27527 GCA_963575035.1 Avahi laniger | reverse complement strand
CTGGATCCTTTTCAAATTAAAACACAGTTATGATGCAGTGTTAAATAAGCTCTTGATACTCACTTTTTAATAGAAAACTACAGATACTTTATTTGGTCAACCTCAAGTAATGAACTTACATATTACAAATGTGTATAAATTCTAAAACTAAATTAAACTGGCAAAGTAGTAATCAATTTCCCCAACTTAATTTAAATTACGTAAATACTTCCTACAAGAGTATTTCTTTGTGTTAGCAAACAATTTCTTGACGGGCTAAATCTGACTTTGAGGATTCAGAGATTTCTGGGTATGAAAGGTGGTTTGAGATGCTAATTTGTTTGGATTGGTAAAAGAAAAAAAAACAAAAACACACCAAAAAACCAGTATTGGTTGACATAGGGATTTGCTTTAAACTTTTTAAATAAAAAAATAGTTCTCTTTCCCGGTGATGCAACTTTTGCTGTTATATTAATAGACAGTGGTAGAGTGGGGAGAACTGATGACCCAAGTAAAAGCCATGAAACTGAGGTTTGCTGTGACAATAGATTTCTCTCTAATAAGATCACTGAAAATAGATTTCATTCATTTAACAGGTATTCAATGAGTGATTAGTATATGATTAGCACTGTATTGTTCTGCTAAAGGGAAACACTAAAGAAATTCAAGATATGGTTATTTCTTCTTATCAAGAATTTTGAAAATAATTTGGAGGAGACAACTTATTTACCTCAAATAATTATTTCACACAGTCCAATACTAGTTTGTCCAAATGTTTGATATAAACAAAAATTCAATTAGAGGTAAATTATTGTTGGGAAAGCAAAAGAACGTTATTTTGGAGAAGAGGAGATGTCCTTCTGTTGTCTTGAGAGAACTGGATGGATTTGGGGGATGAGGCTGAGAAATGGCAATTTCGATGCAGTGAACATTATAAGCAAATGTTTGCAGCCTGTAACAAGTGTGCTGTGTGCCAGAGATAATGGCACTAGAGTGAGGGGTGTGGAGATTTCTGTTGAGACATTGCGGAAAATAATGATAGGTAAGGTAAGGCCAGATAAATGAGAACCTTGAGTGACAGGGAATTTGGATTGTATTTTCAGACAAAGGAGAGCCATGACAACTTTTGAGGAGCTGAAATCAGTGTTTAAAGAAGACACATCTGAAAGCAGAATAATATATAGGTTGAATGTGATAGAAAAAGTATTGTGTTGTCAAAGAGATCTCCTTGGTTATAATTTTCATTTTACAACTTACTAGCTATATGAAGTTAAATAATTCACTGAACTTTTCTGGGCTTCAAGAGAATCATCTATAAGATCTGTATAAAGTAAGTGAGAGAGTCTTTATTAGATATTTTTTTTCAGATTTGCTTCCATCTAAACTAGACCAGGAAGATTAATTATAAAATTATACTATTAATCCAAGTGTGAATTAATGATGACCTGGAAAAACTAATGACTATCCAGGAAAAAGGAAAAAGAAGGGTCAGAGAGGGCCTCCTTTCTTAACTTGTTGAATCTTAAGAACCATGACTAGAGACAAGTTAAGAAGGTGTTGCTATCGTTTGAATGTTTCCCCCCAAAGCATGTGATGAAAACTTAATCCCCAAGGCAACAGTGCTGGGAAGTACGGCCTAATGATTAGGCCATGAGGGCTCTGTCCTCATGAAAGGATTGATGCTGTAATGGTGGTAGTGGGTTTCTTAGTAAAGAATGAATTCTGACTCCTTCTCTCTTTGTCTTGCCCTCTCTTTGCCCTTCTGCCTTCCACATGGGATGACACCAGAAGAATGCCCTTGCCAGACACCAGCACCTTGATCTTGGGCTTTCCAACCTCCAGAACTGTGAGAAATAAATTTCTGTTCATTGTAAATCACCCAGCCTCAGATATTCCATTATAGCAGCACAAAATGGATTAAGACAGAAAATTGGTACCGGGAGAGTAAGGAGTTATTATAACAAATACTTGTAGAGATGGAAGCATCTTTGGAACTGGGTAATGGGCAGAGGCTGGAAGAGTTTGGAGGAAGAGGCTAGAAAAAGCCTAGACTGCCATGAATGGATTATCAAGGGAGATTCCGGCGAGGGCTCAGAACAAGAGAACTATAGGGAAAGTAGGGAACTTCTTAGAGATTACTTAAATGATCATAGTAGGAATATTGGTAGAAATATGGACAGTAAAGGCTATCCTGATGAAGTTTCAGATGGAAATGAGGAATATCTCATTGGAAACTGGAATAACGGTCACCTTCATGTTATAAAGTGGCAAAGAACTTGGCTGAACTGTGTCCATGCCCTAGAACTATATGGAAGGCAGAATTTGAGAGCAATAAACTAGAATACACGGTAAAAGAAATTTCTAAGAAAAATATTGAAGGTGCTGCATGGCTTCTTTTAACCACATGCTGTAAAATGGGAGAGGTGAGTAATGATTTAAAGATGGAATTTATAATTAAAAGGGAAGCAGAATGGAAAGGTTTGGAAAATTCAAGGCCTGCCCATGTAAAGAATGAAAAGACATGTTTAGGAGAGCAAACCAAGGATGTGGCAAAGCAACCATTTGCTAAAGAGATAGAAATGAAGGTGCTATTCATGAAGACAATGGGAGAATGGCCACAAAGGCATTTCAGAGATCTTTGAGGCAAGCTTGGTCCTCGAGGGTGGGTGAGGTTTCCAGAGAGGTACCCAGCAGACCTCAGCATTCACTGCTCTGTGCTGCCTCAAGTGTCTGCTTCCTGCATTCCAGAGCAGTGCCCCTCAGTTACAACAGCTGTGGCTCAAGTGGGCCCAGGTGTGGCTCGACCTGCTGCTCTAGTAGGTACAAACTTTGGAAGAATCTATGTGGTTCTAAATCAACAGGTGCACAGAACCAGAGCTGTGGGGACATGGCTTCTTCCATCTAGATTTCAAAGGATGTCATGGACAGCCTGAGGACCCAGGCTGAAAATTGACCCAGGGATGGAGCCACAATGAGGGCAATGCTAAATGGAACTGTGGGGTTGGAGCTGCTGCAGGAGCTCCCACTAGCACAAGGCCTAGTGGAGCCATAGGAGTGAGGCCAATGCAGAGCCCCCAGAACTCTAGAGCTACCAGCGTGCAACACCAGCCTAGGAGAGCTGCACGTGCAAGACTCCAACCTGTGAGAGTGGCTGCATGGGCTGAGTCCAGCAAAGTGACAGGGATGAGGCTGTCTGAGGCCTTAAGGGCCCAATCCTCACCCCAGTGTGTCCAGGAAGTGGCACAGGGGGTGAAAGTTTTTCTGGAGTCTTAAGATTGAATATTGTCTGCCCTGTTGGGTTTTAGACTTACTTGGGGACTGCTATTCCTTTCTTCTTGCTTATTTTTCCCTTTTGGAATGGGGATGTTTATCCTGTGCCTGTCCCATTATTTTATTTAGGAAATAGAACACTTGTTTTGATTTCAGGCAAATGAATGGAAATGGAATGAAAACTTGCCTCTGGATGAATCATGCCTTGAGTCTCACCCATATCTGCTTAAATGAAACCCTGGACTTCGCAATACTGAGTTGCTGTTGGAATGAGTTAAGCGTTTGGGGCTATTGGGATGAATAAATGCATTTTGCATTTGAAAATGACATAAATTTTGGGAGCCAGAAGTGAAATGCTGTGGCTTGAATGTGTACCCCCAAAAGCATGTGTTGGAAACTTAATCCTCAAGGCAACAGTTTGGGAGGTGGGACCTAATGAGAGGTGATTAGACTATGAGGGCTCTGCCCTCGTGAATGAATTAATGCCATTATTATGAAAGTGATTCCTTATAAAAGGGCAAGTTTGTCTCCCTTCTCTCTCTTTCACCCCCTCTTTTCCCTTCTGCCTTCAACCATGGAATGACACAGCAAGAAGACCCTCACCAGATGCTGGCCCCTCGATCCTGGACTTCCCAGCCTTCTGAACGTGAGAAAATAGATTTCTGTTCATTATAAATTATCCAGTCTCAGGTATTCTGTTGTAGCAGCACAAAACAGACTAAGACAAGTGTGAAATGATTAGAAGTCCCTAGTTCATATGGGCAAATTAACTGTGATATGACAGGACATCAAATTCTATATGATCAAATGTGGAAGAGTGAAGAATATTTATTATGCCCATAACCAATGCTTTATTTTAGGTTATACTCTTTTATATTGATTCTACTTTCTCTCATCCCAATATTCAGTCTATTACCCAATGCTATTATCTGTTTTAGATAATGCTTATGGTCATCTAGTTTTCTCTGTTCACCTTGCCTCTAGCCACATGGATTACTGCTACAGACTGTGGTAAGTTAGCAAGGAAATTAAACATATTAAGGATTGTAGCAGCAACTTAAGGAAATTTAGCTAGTTTAGGTCAAATTATTTTCATACATTCCATTTCATAGTCTCAATCAATTTAAGAGAACCAGGAGAATGCAAGAAGAGGAGAGAGGCAGGCATTTGGTTACAGCATTCATGTACCTGCAGGCTTTACCTGCAATACATTCAGGAGAACTTGGTGAGTAGATAAGATATAATGTAAGAAGTAGGAGGGGAAATAAATTTAGTTTTTGTATCTGTGCCATATAAAAATGGCAGGTGGGAAATGTGGTTCTCTGGCCCAACTCTGTAGAACTCAATGTCTGAGGGTGCATGTTCCTCAGTTGGTTCAGGAAGCTTTTAAGGAATCTTAACCAGATAAACAAAAAACCCGCGGGATGGAGAGACTTCCTTTCCTTACTCTCATACCACCCATCCTTGGGAACGAAATTGTCACTTCCTTTATCAGTGAATGGCAACCCTTGTGAATAAGCTTAAGCCTAGGCTTAGCTGGTTTCCCTGCCTCCGACATAGCTGACCTTCCGTCCACTCCTTCTGTAGTGAACTTTTAAGAATGTAAATATGACCGGTCATGTTATCCCCGCTCAAAACAGGCCATTGTCTCTCCATTATCTCCAAACTCCTTTACCAACCCCAGCAAGATCTGGCTCCTGTTTACTGCTGTAGGTTCAGCTCTTACCACTCTGTACTTTGTGCTCAGTTTATTCTAGAACTAATCTTTTAAATTCTTCAAACAAAGAATATGGCCCTTTTGCTTTCATATTGTCTCCTCTACTTATGTTTAATAACTTTCCTTCTGTCCTACTTTACTTCCAAGCTTTGTTAGGCTTATTTCTAGTTAAGTCTTAGTTTAGACTTCACTACCCCTGGGAGTCTTATTAAATTCCCCAAGTCTGTACCCTTGGTTGTACTCTCATCACAACCGTAATTCTCCTGTCACATTAATACACTATTATGATTCTTTCTTTTCTTTCCGTCTCACTTCTAAGTCTTTAGGCTCTGCCAAGGCAGGGACGGTGCCTGTCCTGTGTGTCATTGCACCCCCACTACCCACCTGGTATTTGGTGAGTGATCAGCTCTCAATTGATACACATTTAATGAATAAACAAATTATTTAATAATACCATGTGCTAAGTCCTATCTCAGTTGTTTTATATATGTAATTTCATTAATCCTCATATGACATTTTTGATGTATGTATTTTCCCTATTCCCAGATAAAGAAACTTAAATTTAGAAGGAAATTAACTCACTAGCTAGACCAGGGTTGCACAGCTAACGTTGCAGAGCTGGGATTTGAATCTTATTATTTCTAATTCCTACATCCATGTACTTGTCAAAACATTAAACTAATACAGAAAACAGTTAAGATGGGAGACTACATCTCAAATGTGTATTTGAAGTGGTATTTATACATTAAAGACCTTTTAGCTTAAGGTTGGTAACTGAAGATTTGAAATAGAGTTATTTCATTATAGAAAAGAAAAAAGAAAGATCATAGAAGAAGGCTAAGAAGTATACCTCAAATGTTTTTCATTGAACCCCTGGAACTTTGCATTTTTAAAGTCTCTTACACATATCTGAAAATTCCATGTGTGCCTTCCTTTCATCTCTTATTAAGGCTCCCCAAGATGATACATTCACTATTCTACAATATCCTATCATTTTTACAGTATGAATCAATTCTTTTTCTTGGTCAAGATTAACTGTAGATAAGGATCTTCCCCATGTTTGCTTTACTTCTGAAAGAATACATAGACACACACACACACAAACACACATATATTTACACACACACACACGTATATATATTTAGTATCATCTTAACGGGGTGGGGAACCTTCAGCCTTGGGGCCACATGTGGCCCTCCAGATCCCTAAGAGCGGCTCCTTGACAGAATCCAAACTTCACAGAACAAATCCCTTTGTTAAAAGGATTTGCTTTGTAAAATTTGGATTCAGTCCAAAGGCTGCACTCAAGGATCCAGAAGGCCACATGTGGCCCCCAAGGCTACAGGTTCTCTACCCTATGAAGGGTGGTTTTGAAAACTATAGATAGATCCTGAATTTTATAGGTTTATTTTTCATAAACTCCTATTTCATTTTATATTACTATACATTGATGTCCATAGACTCCTTCTGATAGCTCTCTGAATTTAAACTTCATGTATATCTGAAAAAGAAGAATTTTGAGCTATGTTGGCACTGCCTGACAGCCAACAGTTCTATTTTGCCAGTGTTGCCAATTTTGTACTTCATTATTTGAATATTTTATTGCATTTGCTCTTATTCATTTAGAAAAAAATGGAATGATAAATAGAAAAAAGTAGTAAGTGTAGGTCTTACAAACTTCAAAATTGAGACAAAGATTGAAATAATTGGTTATGTGAAAAATGGTGAATTTTTAGCTTCAGTTCAGTAGTCAGCTAATTGTGCACTCAAATTATAAGGGAAAAGAATAAAATTTAAAAATATGTACAAAATACTGGAAATAGACTGCCAAAACTGAGTATTGGAAATATATTATAGTTTTTAAATTTTATAGGAATAGATCTCTATCTAGAAGACCTACAATTTTTTCTTTACTTTTGCAATTTGAATTCTTCTTACAGGAAGAAATCATAATTAAAAGCAGGGGCTTCCTGTACTGAATTTTTCCATTATCCTGTTGACCTGAAAGTATTTTTCAATAATTTGGAAGGAATTAATCACTTTTTTTAGATCATACACATACTACAGTTGGTAGACATGTTCTATTTGCATACCTTAGAAACACATCTATCTGGTATTCTGCAATATTTTGCTTTTTTTTTTTTTGATTTCCATATATGTTCACGCTACTCATGTGGTGACTTGTTTTAAATTAACTAAATTCTAGTAACAGAATATTTTTTAAAAGTTCTGTTACCAGAATTCAATTATTTCATTAGATTTTTGCCATAAGCATTATCCTTTGATCATGGATAATGCTTATGGATCCATGATCCTTATTTGATTTTTCCAGGTATAAAGCAAAATTGTTTGGTTCAAGACTACATGGAGTCTGGGCTGGTTCAAGACCATTTGGTCCTGTATAGTTTGATTTTTCTTAAATCTCTCACAAATATTTTCCTTATAATTCATTCATTCATGGGAAACTAAAATGAGTCTCTTTAGACTCATCTTGATCTAGTTTACACTTTTACCAGGAAAAATATCTTTCAACCATTGTTTTTATCTTGATGTTAGTTTGCTCAAAATATTCCAAGCCATTCAAAATCTCCAACTCTGGATTTTAATATACCCCATCAATTTATTCCCTTCCTCACAAGCCCATTTTTCATTATTCTTTTATTTTTATTCATTAATGATGTCAGATTCATCTTCTTGGCTTATTCGCATAATATTGCGTTTGGCATTCTGAGGGAGGAGGGGGAAGGAAAGTACTGAAGGAGATAGCAGGGGTGGGGAGGGAGGAGACAGAAGGAAGAGATTGGGAAAAAGAGGACAGGGCAGGCTTCTGCTATTCCACGTGGTGTCTTGGTGTAAAATTGAAGCCATCCTCTCCTTTAGATGCAGACAGCCCAGCACTCTGGTACACACGAGCAGAGCTGGGCTAGGTGCCCCTCCCACCCCACCTGCCCCTGTAGCTGTGAAGGGGGCCTTTTTTGCAGGTGCAATTCTGTGCAGTTGCCTCGGGAAGCAGGACAAGACGAAGATTTCTCTTACCAGGAGTAATAAATGTCCGTTTACCCTGCTTCCAGAACATGTATTCTGATACTCTCAGAAAGCATGCACTGGTCCCCTTCTCCCAGACAGACAGTCTTTATTGGCCTTCCTCTGGCTCTGGAATTCCTACTGCCTCTCCTTCCACATGTGCCTGGACCTTGTTGGCTTTGATCTCAAAGAATTTCCTCTTGTTTCTCTGAAATCTATCAGTTCACCCTTAAATACTAAGGCAAAATATCCCTTCTTACTAAACTCTGTTAGACACAAACTTTTATTTTCAGATGTGCAGACTGAACATGTTCCAATTGATAGCGGTAGTGGTGAGAAGCTAAGGTAAAGCACACAAAATTAAGCATCACACTTACCTGTGGGTTAGTGACTATCTGTTCTTGTTTAAAACTTCTATATCCTCTCATATTTGTATAACTGGATTATAATTAAGTAAAAATAATACAATAACATTCTTATGTAATGGAAAAATTAGAAATCACAACACTCTTCTAAACCTATATCATAAAGCTATAATTATGTGATCATTTATAAAATTCTAAAAGTGCCAAAAGAAAGAAAAGAAGAAAGAAAAGTAGGTTCTCTTATTGTAAGGAAAATACAGTGATATATATAATCACAACTTCTCACGATTCCCTCCCTGAATCATGAGGATGGACCTCTCACAGAGGACGGGTCTGTTGAGGGAAAAAGTTAGCCCTGTGGTGTCAAGTTCACATTGACTTTCCTAAATCTCAAAAGAACATGTTTTACTGTCAGCATATGAGCAACTAATAACCCAAAAGATTTTCCTCTGACAGCCCCTGAAGCTTAATAATCTTGTCAGAGATATATTTCTGGTACATCAGGAAGTCCACTCCTGTGACGTCACCCTTTCTCGCTAACACAGGCATTTTCAGGAAAATTGTTTTGTGGATGACATGATTATATCAGAGGGGTGTGTATTAGCATTTGTATCTTTCTGCATATATTTGTTTCCAATTTTAAAAGCTAGAAGGGGAAAATGAAATAATTTATAGTCAATATGTCCTCATAGAATCTGAGTTTCTTAAGGGAATGCGTTAAAAAGACAATTCAACTAATAGGATTATCTTACTGTGGAACACATTTACCACATGTTCTTTCTTTTTTTCTTTTATTCAGGTGCACGGTGAATGTGCACAGGTTTTTTTGGAGGATCATTTTATGTATCATGGCTTCCACAATGGACAAGGTACATAATATCTCCCATTTTCATAGAGAAGAAATATTCTCCTTGTTATGCTGAGGAGTTTTGACACTGATTGCAAAGAAAAAAGAAACAGAGTCAATTTGTCATAGAGAGGACCAAGCAATAGTTAAGTGGATCACTCAGGTGCCAGACAAATTCTTCCCTGACCACACTATGTGACAGTCACATACTTCCTGTAAAGACTTTATGTCTGCTCAGGTACTGGCATGGTGAAATAAAGAAAATAATTCTCTTTAAAGGGAGAATCAAACTTTATAGTTAAATATGAATTAGTTGAATGTGGTTTTTTTGGCAGCCTCAAATGTACTCATTATGTCATTTAATGACAGGGAAACATTCTGAGCAATGTGTCATTAGGTGATTTCATTGTGTGAACATCCTCGAGTGTACTTACAAAAACCTAGATGGTATAGCTACTACACACTTGGGCTATATGATAAGGCTTATTGCTCCTAGGCTACAAACCTGTACGGCATGTTACTGTACTGAATACTGTAGGCAACTGTAACACAATGACAACTATTTGTGCATCTAAATATATATAAACATAGAAAAGCACAATAAAAATATGGTAACAAGATAAAAAATGGTACACCTGTATAGGGCAGCTCCATTATAATCCTATGGGATCACTGTGGTGTAGGCAGTCCATCACTGACCGAAACGTCAATGACTATGTGAGGCATGACTGCAATGGTATTATCTAATGCTGCAAGGTAGTAATTCAGATCTCTTTCTGTACCTGAACCGGGCAGGAATTACAGCTGAAATAGCACATTGCTAGGAACAAAAGCACTAAATTCATTATGGCAAAGCTATAAGAAGGCCTCATTTAAAGGGTACAACTCTCTGAAATCTCCCAGGATTGAGAGAAGGTGAATAGGTTTGATAGGCTTGAACACAAGAGACATAGGAGGAGGATAAGAGGCAGCCTGAAGGAATTAGCTTTTTGGGGATCTTAGTGTTCATGAAGAGAGACTATCCCAAGATGGATACTGATATCTACCAAAAATAATCTGTAGTTATGAAGATCCAAATATACCAAGGTTAGTGGTAGCAGTAACCTGCAGTGCCATTACTAGACTTCACTTCCTTATAAGACACCCCTGCTAGTGATATTGTGGGCAAGGAAGCTTACAGCCTGCATCTGCCTCCCCCAGGAACTCTACTTGTTGGGAACCAGAAACTGAAGATGGCTACTGATTGGAGATGTTTTCCAGAAGGGGAGAATGACTGCTGTTTTCAGTGGGTTGTCCTGAGCCACTGGTACTATCGTAAGGAGTTAAAGAGCACTGGAGACAGATAACAAGAATCAGCTAAACTCGTAGTTGGGTCATGTGATAGAATGCCCACAGACGAGGTGGAGTGGAGCTCTGGGCCAGAGCTCCCGATGTGAACAGGCTACTAAGATCACCAGACTTTGACACTCCTATGTATGGAATGACAACTGCCTGTTCACTGTTTGCAACCAATCCATTTTTCTTACAACACTAATGTCAAACGTTAATGATGGAACCCACTAGTGCTACTTAAATAGTGATGATTGAGGTTTGTAAAGGCCACCCCTGGAGGCTGGACTCCTGATCAGGCTCATTTACATAATAATTAATGAACTTCAACTGGTAACTGCCCTAGGGTATAGACCAAGATTTCTCAAACTTCTGGACCAGATAATTCTTTGTTGTCTGTGTATGTGTGTGTATTTTGGTTGGGGGTAAGGCGGCTGTCCTGTGCACTGTAGGATGTTTAGCAGTATCTCTGGCCTCTACTCACTCAATGTTGGTAGTATGTTCCCCCACCTCTGAATTGTGACAACCCACAATGTCTCCAGACAGTGCCAAATGTCCCATGGGAGCAAAATCTTACTGTTGAGAACCACTGGTGTAGATAAAAACTAACACACCTACGAATACAGCACACTATGTACATTTTTAACTAACATTTGTAGTCACTAAAACAAGATAACCAAATATTCATAAGCAGCTATGTAAGGAGCGATCTGGTGTCTTTCTTTTTCTTTTCAACCTCAACTCCACAGAGGGATCAGCTTAAGGAAGGTGTTGCATGCCTGAGAGAAAGTCACTCTTGATTACTGAGGCTTTTGGCATCCTTTAAACTTTACACTGTCTCACTCCATCTTACCTTAGCCCCAGGTGCTACATTTACAACCAAAATGACCCTCTGGCTTTCACAACTGAGTTTCTGTTCCCCGCCTTGCCATTGTCTTTGTGAGCACATCAAAGGCTCTTAGCAATAGCCATCCAATACTACTCCCTTCAAGGGTTCAAATGCTTGACACATCACACCTGCTGGATTCTCTTCCATTAGTAGCCTATCCCAATTCGTAACCAGTGAAAGTGTTAACAGTTGGACTACTGCCTTGTCCTGGGGGCTGTCTGGCCCCATATACCTTGTTTCTATCTTGGCAGCAAAGATTCCTCTCCCAAACTCCATGGTACTGTCTCAGATTATTTCTGGTACCTACTGTCACAGATTGGGTTTTCCAGAAGCATATACTGAGATAGAATTTGGGGTAAAAATGTTTATTAGGCATTAATAGTAATGAACAGAAAGGAAAACAGCAGCATTGGGCCATTTGCAAAATGACCTGGGGCGGAAGCTCTGCAAAGCCTCAGAAAACCCAGGGGGAGTCTGGAGTGGACATTGGTCCTTGGAATTGTCCCCTGTCAGGCCTAAGGTGCTGGGCATTTTACTCCCACCTTGCTCAGCTTCCTGATGTGGGTTGTCCTGGGAAGGGTATGACTTGGAGTGAGGAGGCTTCTCTCCAGCTCAGGTGGACCCTGAAGGAGCTGATTATTGTCTGTTGCCTGCATCCACCACAATTCAGCATAAAGTCCTTCCCTGAAGGGAATTCTGAGTGGGCATCTCCTGTTTGCCACATGACCATGTATTCTTTTTATACTTGCAAAACCCAAGACCAGGCAGGCAGAGATAGAAGGCCCACCCTCTCTGATTCTACTCTGAGTTTTCAGAATCTGTGAATGCTAACCTTGAAACTGCAAGCAGGAGTGCACTGGAGTAAAGGACAGCTCTGTCCACACAACAACACCCCACCTGATTCTCTCAGCACGTGCGCTCTTTCTTATGGAAAGTCAGTCAGTCCTTACTCTCCTATGTACTTGCCTTTGGAATATTTTTTTCTATTTTTGGTTCTCTAGTTTGTCAATCATGTTTGGCTAACTGATCTTCACTCTTATAACCCACCCTCAGGTTAATTTTATCTTTTAGGTATAATCGACTATGGTCACTGGTTATTTTGGCCCACCTTGCTCCTGCTCAGTCACCTACCCGGAACCACCCTGTCCCTGGTCATGCTGACTTAATGGCTCTCTGCTGTTCTGACCTTCAGACTCCAGCTTAGTCACACCAAGGCTCCGTTTCTCTGCCAGGATGTGACATTCCTCCCTCCCCCCTCATATGCTCAAAATAAATTTGGAAGAGAAAAGGATTTGATGAGCCTAATTTGCACATATACTTTTTTATGTGTCCTCTCCTGTCAGTAGTACTTCATCTGGCATTCAGAAAATTGTATCCTAAAGCAGTCCTTTTCAAAGAATATTCTCAACCCATGGGAAAGACTTTCCATTTATGGAAATTCAGGCATCATAGAAGGGTGGCGTGAGTGAGTCAGTCTTCCTGACATTTCCGTATGATATCAGTAATAACTTACTATCTCGGCTCACAGGGTAGGTTCTGATCATATTACCTGAATGAAAAATGGGAATACAATTCTGAGGGAATAGAATTCTGCCAAATTAGTTTAGGGTTTCTCTCAGATTATTTTGTATTATCTCTTAAGAGAAAAATTTCTTTATATGTTCACGCTCAGATTTTATTTTTTGGACAATCTCAGGCTAACAGGAAAGCTGATAAAGAATTTTTTTTTTCTCAAACCATTTAAGAGTAAGTTGCTAAATAGATAATCCATTACTCCTGAAAATTTTAGTGTATTTTTTCCTTCAAAGCAGAAAGTTCTCCTGCATAATCAAAATATAAACATCAGCACAATGAAGTTGGCAAGGATTGACTCCTGTCACCTCCTCCCCAGACCTCGGTTAACTTTTGCCAGTTGTCCAGTGATGTCCTTCATACAAAAGGATGGACAGATAAAAACAATGCAGGGTCTGTTGTAATGCTTCTTTGCTCTCTTTCAACCTGGAAGCATTCATTTGCCTATTCTTAATTTTCATAACCTAACACTTTTGAAGTTTACGAGAGAATTACTTTCTAGAATTTACCTGATTTGAGGTTTTTCTGGTGCTTCCTCGTATTAGATTTACCTTACGTATCTTTGGCGGGGGTATCACTGAAGTGATGCTGTGCTCTTTTCTTAATTAGCATACAATTGATTAGTCCCATTACTGGTGATGAGTTGAATCACTTGGTCAAGGCAGCATCTGCCAAGCTTATCTGTGAAAAATACTCTTTCCTTTGGAATGCGTAAATATTTTGTAAGAAATTACTTTGAAGCTGTAAATATCCTGTTCCTCATCAAACTTTTGGTTATCCATTTTTATCAATATGGACTCATAGCCTCCTCTTTTAGTCAATAGTTTATCATTATTATCGTTTATTTTGATGCTCCAATTGGTAGCCTTTTCGAACAGTCTTTCGTGTCCTTTTGACACATCTTCGTCTTTCTCCGAGTGCTTCCTTATTTTCTGGTCCTGCAAGATGTCCAAGGCTCATCTTGTACTTGCCCTGCATAAGCCTTGGAATCAGCCATTTGTCAAGAAGATCGGGTTCCTCTTAGTGGAGAGGGGGAGACTGGCATCCAGAAACCCAAGTCTGGGCACCAGGTGTCCTCGTTTCTGTTGAGGTGTGCTGCTCCCAGTCCCTCTCCCTCAGTGGTAAAGCAAAGGAAAATTTGGATAGATCTGTTTATACACATGGACATGCACATTTGCATCTATATTCACTGCTAAATGTACGTACATGTGCATGTCTCTCTCTATATATATGCTCACAGCAATATATTTAATTTCAACCTAACACCATAGGTTTACTTGAGTTTTTTTCTGTTTTCATATATGTACTCCCATCTCCAGTAGTGATAAAACTGACTCCATTATACTTAATATATATACTGATTTGGTCAAAAGCTTCCCTCCCTGCCCTTCAGCCCTGCGTCTAGATTTCTGTCACTGCCGCTGCCTCTTGCCCCACAGGGACTGTTCCCATTACACTCTCTGGGCTCTTGTGCTGGGCCACACGCTACACTGGGCGCACTCCTCCTCACCTGGCTTGGGCTCTGACATTCTACACTGGGCTGATGTCACTGATGTGCTGCACTGGGCTGCCCCTGTGTGTGGACACATGTTCTCACTAATTGGGCTCCAATATTCCATGCCAGGAGGCCTCCTGTGGACACCCTCCTCACTGCTCTTGGCCTCTGACATTTGCTTTGGCCACCATGACTACCCACCCATCCCTTCCCCCACTCCTGTGAACATAAATACCTAGGCCCTGTCAAATGGCTTTTGCATTAGAAAGATAAGGTGAAGGAAGGGAAGAGGAAGTGGAAGAGGAGGAGTAGCTCAGTGTTTCATCCTGTTCTACTGTAATTCACAGAGCTTCCGGTAATTGGTATCCAATCTGAGTTCTTAAGCTTAATCTTTTATAAATTTTGTTTCACCGTAATTTAACTTGAACATATCTATACATATGTTAAAGTCTAAATAAGCTTCATTCACATTCATTGACTCAAATTATAAGAAAATAAGAAAAGTGATGTGAAATGGAGCTCATTAATAAGTATGAGAACTTTTTTTCTGCAAAGGTCCTGTTTTTCATATAACTTCTTTTTCAAATCACTGTTTATGTACATATAAACATATACATATTTTGTAGTGGGCAATGGGAATACATAAACTTGAGAAAATCACATGATTGATCATCGAGAGATAGTGTGAATTTTATTTCCCAAGTAAAAACTATCTTGAACATGATCTTACAGATATTTACTAAACCACCTAAAGCTAGAGCAATAAGCCAGTTTTTATTCATAAATTTTACAACACATATTTTGCAGTGTTAGGCCCTCTGCACACAAGAAATCTCTTTAACAGAACGGTTTGGCAGCTGTTCCACAATGGCTTTGAAAACCAGCTAACGCTAAACGTCTCTGTAAAATAATGGTTTCGGTATTTGGTTAACTTTTTTTTTTTCCAAAGAAAGCTATTACTTAATAGCAAACTGGCAGTCACTAAATGTCAGCGTAACTTTAAATATCACGCTTTTTCTCTTCAGTGAGGATGGAGGGGGCAGCTTTCAGTTTCTGCTCACACAAAAATCGATTCTGAGCAAACTCACTGAAGGCCTGGAAATGAAAGGTTTGACATGGTTCTAAAGCAGAGCAACAGAAAAGACTGACTGCAGGTTTGCTTTCTAAGAACCCACTTCTTATTCCCCTCGTTTTCGAATTAAACACTAGTGAGCACTGCTGTGCAGCTGTAAGACGCCGCTTTCCTGTCAGGAAGACTTGCTCACAGCCTCCTGTCAGGCGGGAGCTCCCTAAAGCCTCCGACAGCAGCCTTCTCTTCTCCCAGTGCTATTGTTATGCCTGTCACGGGACGCTGTCATCTTCACTAGACACACTCTCCTGCCACCACGACCGACCTGCACCCAAGGCTCACCTTGGAAACACTGGCTATTTATGATTTCATAATTATTTTCTGTCATCTCTTTTCTAGTCAATTAATAGCTACTTAAGGACCAACAAATGGCTCACAGTAGTGACAGGTACCATGGGAGATTAAGAAGGGGAAAAAGGCATGGTCTCTGCCCTGTAATTCACCATTTAATGGGGAGACAGAGCTGCCACACATTCCCCAAGGGGGAACAATAATAGAAAAAGTAATTGTTTTAGATTTTAGTTCAGCTGAACATTTTTATGGCCAGGCCCAATAATTGCACGTTCTGAGGCAGGAGTACAAATGAAGGTCTACCTGTAATACGCTAACTTTTAGAAAGTTACAGAAAAAGCTAGCAAATTGTTAAATAAAATGTTTTTCCTTCTTCATTGACAAAGATTAGTTTATAATGATGGAACAAAGGCATTTGTGCAAAGCTTTGGTTTCCATGTGACTGAAAGTTGATATAATACCAATGCTGACTGATTTTAGTTATTTATTGAGTGTGCTTAATGTTCTTTTGGTACTCTGGTTAGTGGTTAGATGATAAAATAAACATATATATAATTCATAATGCATTATATACTTATTCCATAAGATTTATTTTTATTCCCTTCATTTCAACAAAATCATTAGTTATATATTCATAATTAAGATCTTCACATACTTTATTTTCTAGTTACAGTGTGATTTAAAACACTAAAAATAAATATAATTGTATTGGTGTATTAAATTTAAAAATATTCTTATTAAAGTATAAGTCAAGTTTTTCAAAAAGTTATTTCATCCTAAAATTCAAAATTACTCGAAATTATCTATTATAACAAACAGATAAGTATAAATTCTACAAATTATAATTAATAAATATTAAGGATATCAACTAGAACATTTAAATAAAGCTAAAATTTTAAGTATTTTTTGAAAATTTAATTAAATCTTATTAAATATTTTTAATTTTTGCATAAAATGTTCATCTAGTTGCCCATGTAAAGAATTTGTATCAACTTCCTGTCTATTATATCTGCTAAAATATAATTTTTGTAAATAAATTTAAAGATAGTATGAACTTTTCAGCACTGCAAAAAGCTTCTAGTCAGTGTTGGTAATTGCTGCAAATGTCATGCTAAATTATGACTACTTCCACAACTACAAATTGGGTCAGTGATTGAAGCAAGAGAAGGGGCACTTGGCAGTCCTGGGAAATGATACTTTGCTATTATGCAAGACTCCATTGCAAGTGTGCAAACTGAGAATAAAGGTTTGACAAGTAAATTTGTCTTGTTCTTTACCAAAGCACACATTGTGCCCAAATGACCCTGCACTCTAAAGCAGTGTTCATATCAAATGCTGGCAGTGCCACACCCAAATCTTTTATGGTATTCACTCACAGTTAAATGCTCCGTAGAGAAAGAGAGGTGGAAAATAATTTCTTAAGGGCCTGACCAGTGTTAGTCACGAAAGTGAATGTTTAGATTATGAGCTGCTCTCTGCCGGTACTGACCACTGGATTCTGAGGGGCAGAAATGATCATGAGTTCTTTAGTGAATGGAGTGTGTGTGTGTGTGTGTGTGTGTGTGTGTGTGTGTGTGTGTGTGTGAGAGAGAGAGAGAGAGAGAGAGAGAGAGAGAGAGATACATAGGGCCATCTTAAGCTCAAGGCTGAAGCAAGGACCTTTTCTTGTTTATCTCTATGATAGTCTAGCAGTTTTGGAACTGAAAATGTCCACTAAATTAGGATAAGACTTTGTAGAGAGGATGGGAAGTGAACCTAGCTTTGGGGTATATGTAGGATTGAGACAGGAAAAGTGAAGAGGGAAGGAACATTCTGGGCAGAGGTAGCAAAATAAATACTGAGAACAAATTTATTGTGACAAATAGTAAGATCTGCCTGACTAGATAGGAGAATTTCTAGTATAGGAAAGAAATGGTTCGAGCTCATGAAAATAGAGACTATATGAAAGAAAAAGGAATTTGATTTTATATATTAAGTAATTGGTTCATGTGCTGGTAGTGGCATGCTAATAATGGTGTTTGAGGGAAGATAATAGCTGAAAGTACAAAAGATATTGACCAAGGAAGAAACTTGAGAAAGAGAGAACAGTTAGTGATCTAAGCGGGATGGACAAAGGCCAGGATAGGATGCTGGCTTGCCACACGGCTGGAGAAAACGGAATTAATCATAGGAATGTCATGGGAAGGGAATAGACAAAGTTAGGTCTGCTTTTATTTTCTTCGAAATTTGAATACTAAAGTTAAAAAAACAAAAGGAAAGTCCTTTCATTGAAGACCTACTAATTCTCATGTATAAAGGGCATACATAGGAGATACGTGTGGGGGTGGGGACGGCAGGGTGGAAGGGTTGATTAAAGCCAGGGACAATGAAAGAAACTTCTTTTTCATATCCCGGTGGATTCCACTTTTTATACTTTAGCAATTCTACTGCCTCACTTCTTTGCCAGCTTTACTAAATCTGTTGTTTGTGCTGTTCTGTCCTGATGCTATTTGGCCTTCAAGACAAAGCTGAGAGACACAGAATACAAATTTGAAGAGGATAATTTAATAGGATTGGGAATCAACAATATAATAAACCAGCTTTTTGGCTAGGAGATAGAAGCAGAAAATGCTTTATTATTAAAGTAAAATGATTAGGCTTAGCTCAGTTTTGCTATTTTTTTCTAATTTGTTCCAGGCAGGTAGAGTTCTCCCCAAAGGCCTGAATCAGGAGGCATGACATTTCAGGTGCTCCAGTAAGTTAGACAGCATTGGTATTATTGTAAGAATAGTAGAAAATTCCATGTCAATGGTGTGTCCTTAGCCTTCCTCATGTCAGCCAAAGGGGTTTATTTTTCAAAAGTTTAAGGATTTTATCTGTCCTGTGTGTTGAATGAGTATATACTTAGGAAGCTGTATTCCAAAGTTAGTGAGCAACTTGTACCTGTATGTTTCCCTGCCCCACCCCCATAGTGTGTTTGTCATTTCATAAATTGGCTAAATGGAGTGGTTAAATTTGCATCTAACTTGAAATTTGCATATTTATATTCTTGACATTTGAGCTCTAAAAGATGTACTGTACCTTATTATTTTGAATTAAAGCATGTTTTAGAGTTTCTACGTGAAATATTAGAAAACTTCTAGGGCATTAATATAACTAATGTGAATATGAATACATAATAAATTTGCCAAAAGTGAATTGCATAGATTAGTTTTATATAAGGCTAAAAAAGGAATGCTCTATATATATGCAAAAGGACATCATATATTTGTGTGTATCTATTTTGTATATATATGAATAAACCAATAATATATAATAAAATATAATCTAAATTATACTATATATGATATCAAACATAATATGTTATACATATAAATAAACCAATTACCTACAGACACCTATATACACACATATACACACAAACACAAAACACATTGGAAAGAAGTTATACAATTCTTAAGCAATATTATTTCCATGTTGTGATTTTCAGTAACACATTCTCTCTTCTGGAGGAGCTCAAATTAAATCTACAAATATTTTTTCAATGCCTATGTGCAATGGCTCTGTGCTAGGCACTAAATCATTTTATAAAACCTTACATTATATAAAATTAACTGGGGCCATCTACATTATGTTAGAGCTCTTTATGTTTGGAATATATAAGGTGAACAGACTCCTAGTCCGGACTCCCATGTGGCAACCTTGTGTTGTGGGCTAAGGCTATGGGTCGTTTATAATTGTTAAATAGATAAGTTTTGAGGAGGTAGTTTTTAATGGGTAAACAGAATATAACATACTGGCTTGTTTAAGAGAAACAAAATTATGATTTGTTTTAGGAAATTCTTGATGAAAATGCTAACATGGTGGGGTGGAAGGCTGCCTACAGTTTAAGAAAGAGTAGAGTTTAGGATTTAATAAAAAGCCAAGGCCAGAGGAGATGTTCTTTTCCAGTCCCAAGAGAGTAACAGAGTTCAGCAGTAGGATCCAGGCATGGTATTGTAGCTAAAAGAGAACTCGTTTTGATTTGGGAAGCAGATTGGAATTAGAGTGCAGGACAATTTACTGAGAATTGGTGAAAAGAGAAGATTTGGAAATGGCTGATTAATATTGCAAGGCATTCCTATGGGATCTGAGGGATCATACGGAAGCAGTCTCGGAGTCTGCCTGGATTATGGATCATCCCCTCCCCTTCCCGCTCGCCCCCTTTCATGGACTGTGGTTGTCCTGTGAGATCCTTTGACCATAGCTCAGTGATCCAGGCGTGGACTCCTGACCCAGGGTGGGTCAACTATTAATAGATTCACTTTCCAAGGAATTTGGAGACTGGACCTGAGTGACACAGGGATAGAAACCATCTCCTGGATGATGGCGTCTTGATAATTACTCTTACTCTTCAGACAGTCCTGGGCTCAAGTACTAACTCTAGCATATGCTGCGAAAGAAGTTTTACCAACCTGCGCCTCACTTTTCCTATTTGTAAGTGGTAATAACAACCTGCTCTTTATAATTTTGTTGTGAGAAAATGAAATATGATGTGTACTAATGCTTAGCTGAGTGAATGACAGTAGTAGGTGCTCAGCGAGTATAAGTTTTCTTTCAATCTATTTTCCTATTTTAAGAGCAGTGATTTCAGAGATTTCCAAAATTATTCTGGCATTTTGGACCTTGGTTAAGGTCTCTTAAATCCAACAAGAAACTTTTTTACAATGAAAGAAAACTAAGATATTACAAAGAGTTTTATCAGCTTCATTACTTCTATTTTGCAATCAAAAAAGGACTCCTGGAAGCAAGAAAGCAGGCTTTCCATCAGAGCATGCCATTGAAAGAGTCTGTGCTGGTCTCAGAATCCAGTGGAAATGGCTGTGTCTTTAATATATTTCACTTAAATACAAATGTCTGAGCATCAAGTCCTAGACTTTAGGGCCTAAAGAACATGTGCCTCAGGTACCAAACTCAGCCTTCCTTCCTTATGAATTTCTGAAAGCGGAGCCAGCATCGCCTACAAAAGAAGTCATGTGAGCATAGAATTATAGCAAAAACATATTAAAGGAAAAGGGTAATAAAAACCAGCAATGGCTGTAACCTATATCTGAAATGAGGGGAAGGCAGGTTAATACAAATTGGAGACAAAGGTCAAAACTTTTAGTATAATATGCCTCTGTAATCTTTTCACTAAATTTCTGATCATAATTTACATAAAAAGTCTTTTTCATCTTTCTCATTAGTGGAAGGACAACCTCCAATTGCATATACACCATGCAGTCTCAAATGTGTGGCAATTCTCCTATCATTTCAATGACAATATTTCCTTCCAAAATTTCTTGGCTAAAGTGAGCATTAGAGAGTGACAAACCCTTGGTCTCTAAAATGTGACCCTGGGAACTTCTCCCCATTCCCCTTTTTGTGATCTGACATCAAAGCCTGGGCTGATATTTCAACAATGATATGCCGAGTGCCAGATGGTAAATATTTTAGTCTTGGCTGGCTATACGGTAGTCTAAGAAAACAATCCAAGGCTATTTTCTGGCCTGTAGAGCTCTCATTACGCTGTTTCGCAGAAGACTAGATGCTCCCCCCCTCAGGCTATACGTATAAGTGTATGAAGCTACGAATGGATATATGAAGTTCAACGGGTCTAGGTTTTCCACAGGTGGAAGGCTTTTCACAAGTGCTCTGTTCTGTCCTGAAGGTCATGTCTCTGTCTCTCACAAAGTGACAGTAGGGTTTGGGATCCCGCCCTCCTGGCCATTCCTTCACTTGCATGTTGTCATCAATAGACTTCCTTGCTGAACCACGTGTCATTAGCACTGTTGGGTCACCTTGCACCTGGCATAACAAATAGGTAAAGTCTTCGGAATGTAGATGACGCGGTCGAACGTCTCCTTAAATTTAAAGTTAAGTTACACACATTTAAAGATACATGAAATGTATTAATTTAGAAATATTGCTCTTTTACACTAATATTCACAAAATGGTTTAAATCAAACTCTGCACATGCATTTTTGATATCATTGCCTTTGCCATCACTACAACAGCATTTTGTACCATCTAACACAATTTTTTTTCCATACTTTATCTTGCTGTCTAGTGTGAGATATTGCAATTTTTATGTCTGCGTATGGAGCTGTTACTGGAAATTTAATCTCGAGCCCCAGCTTTAGGACATTTGGTTTTTAATTCATCCTGAGCATGCTCATATGTTATCTCTATTGCTTTTTCAATAGATTTTTTTAAAGGCTTCTTTAAAATGACAACCGCAGTGGAAGCAAGTGTCCACCAAAAATTTGTGCTCTACTTCGCGTTGTTTAGAATCATCACTAGAAAGTAGCTTCCTAGCCAAAATTATATTTTCCAAGCCCCTTCCAACTGGTCTGTGCTAGGTGACAAGTTTTGCAGGTGAAATGTTAGCAGAAGCAACGTGCGTCACTTTGGGGATGGAACTGTTATAAGGATGTGCCTTTAGCATATTCTCTTTTTCCATTCATGATCTGGTTGGCAAACTGTTTATGTAAAGGGCCAGATAGATAATTTTAGCATGTCTGGCTATATGGTCTCCATTGCAATTACTTTACTCTACTTTTGTATTATGAAAGTAGATATAGACAACACACAAACAAAAGAGCATGGCTGTGTTCTGAGGGCTATATTTTACTGAATTTTGCTCTAGAGGTTCTTGGTAGTACCAAACAGAAAAAATCCGAGTATCTGAATCACTGCTGGAGAAACATATCTTGACATCTAGGAATGACTCCAGTTTGCTATAAATTTAGCAAGACCTGAACTTTTATTGTGTTGAAAAATGAATTTTGGGGGATTTGGAAATGTATTTGTTACAGAATCTAGCATTGCCCTAATATCAAATCCAAGACAAGACTTGGAGATATCCCCAGAGAAATGATTACTAAATGTGAATTACATTTTTTATTAGCTTAAAAAAAAACTCTGACGTTTTACCAGAAGACCATTATAAGTCCTCAAAACTAAAACGTTGTTTCAGACTAACATGTTTCAGACTAACTACTTTTACTGTTCAAAATAAAGTAAATGGCAGTGTCCTCTGTAATGTAATAAATTTTGTTAAAACTCAAATATAAGGTGACTCCTTTTCTGGGGGATAATTTTAGGGAACAAATTTCACTTTATATTGCTATAGATGTTGCTGATTACTTTTGCAGCTTTTATGGCATGAGGTTTTAGGAACTAAAGAATGCAATGCCAGGGAGAATTGTACCAAAGTCTGGGTGAAAATAAATCATTTCCCTTTCTCCATAAGAATCTGTGTTTTATAGTGAAAAGAACACAAACTTTGAATTTGGATAGACTTTGGTTAAATATTGGGACCACCTTTTAACAACTTATTTAAACTCTCTGAGCTCAGGTTTTACTTAGAAATGAGTAACCTAACCACACAGAAATATTTTGAATATTAAATGAGGCAATGTGAACATAGCACTCAGTTAACCTTTGTTTCCATCCAAAATAGACCCATTCTCTTATTTTCCACCTAAACTAGGTAACGTAGCTTGCTATATGTAGATTTCTTTTATTTTTTTAAATGAATTTTAAAGAATTCTTAAAAATCAGCTCATTAAAAGAAACATAAATAAAATTATAAGATGATCTACAGAGTGAGAGAAAATATTTTCAGAATGAACAAGTGAGCCGCAGACTGAGAGAAAATATTTACAGTCCATATATCTGAAAAAAGCTTGTGTTCAGAATACCGAAATAACTCCAACAATAAATGATAAAAGGACAGACAAAACAAATAAAGATAAGCAAAGACTTGAACACACTTTACAAAATGATACAAACGGCCAACAAGCACATGAAAAAGTGCTCGATGAGATGCCACTAAACACCCACAAGAAGGACAAAAATTAAAACTGAAAATACCAAGTGTTGTTGAGGCTGTGGTATAATTGAAACTCTTATGCATCACTGACAGGAATGGAAAATGGTATGTAGTTGGGAAAACTTAGCAATAAAAAGGAACAAACTACTGATTGATGCAATAATATAAAGCAATCACACACACATTGTATTGAGCAAGAAACATAAGAAACAAAAGAATTACAAATATATGATGTAATCTATATGAAGTTTTAAAAGAGGTAAAATTAATATATGGAAATAGAAATCAGAACAGTGGCTTTCTCTGGTAGGAGGGATTGAGTAGAAAAGGTCAAAAAAACATTTTTGAGTAATGAAAATGCTCCATTTCTTGATTGGTATGTTAGTTATATGAGTACATCTATTCATCAGAACTCACCAAGCTTAACTCTTAAGATTTATGCTTTTTAGCATATAAAATATTACTTGGTAAAAAGTCTATTGAGAAAAAGAAAATTAATACATTAGATGAAGTCTGCCCTCTATCACTGTGAATTTAGCACATGGTAGAGGTACTTAAAATCTTGTGCAGAATATCATTTTCAAGTTTGATTCACATGTGGTATCCTAGATTTGTTCTTTTCTTCCAAAATGCATTTTATTACTCATTCTTTTACTCTGTTGCTACTTTCATTTATGATTAGATTAACTGATTCCCAATAAAATCTAAAAATTGTATCTTTTTTCTTTAAACACATTAATTTTTATTAATTAAAATGTCATCATGTTATAATACACATTAAATATATATTCAATGTTTTCACGATTTGTTTTCATTAAAACATCTCTATTTGTAGAGAGTTTTCCAAATTGTATGAAAATGTGCAATACATTTTAGGGTTTTCTCCAAACCATTGCCCAATATGTAATCGTATAAAACTTATAGATCTGATATTAAAGGAAGGAAAGTAGCTGAAATGAGTTCATTAGTTAAGCACTATAACCTTCAAATCAAAATGTCAGAGAGGACAAAGTGACTAGGAAAAGATCCTTGCTTTTAATCACTTTAAATACTTTTATATTGTTTCACTTCATATTGCCCAATAGAATACCTAAAATTCATTTTTTACCAGAGTTTTCTGTTTTAATGATGATAGTAAGCATATTACAACAAACTAAGAACTAGATATACTCTCATTTCAAGATTAAAGCTCATGGACTTTTGAATAGAATCTTGGTATCTTTTGGTATAATCTTTGTGATGGGTAATCTTATGTGTCAACTTCACTGAGTTAAGGGATGCCCAGATAGCCGAAAAAACATTATTTCTGAATATGTCTGTGAGTGTGTTTCCAGAAATTATCAGTTGATTCAGTGACTAAGTACGGAAGATCTGCTCTCACCAGTGTGGGTGGGCATTATCCCATCTATTGAGGCCCTAGATGGGACCCAAAGGTAAAGGTTGAATTCACTCCTTCTGCTTGACCAGGAGCATCCTGTCTTCTGCCCTCGGACATCAGAACTCCTGGTTTTTATGCCTTTGGACTCTAAGTATGATACCATGGCCTCCCCTGGTTCTCAGGTTTTCAAACTTGAACTGAATTACATCACTGGCTTTCTTGGTTCTCCCTCCAGCTTGCAGATGGTGTACAATGGGATTTCTTGGCCTTCATAACCACATGAGCGAATTTCCGTAATAAATCTCCTCATGTATGTGTGTGTGTGTGTGTGTGTGTGTCCTATTGGTTATGTTTCTCTAAAGAACCCTGAATAACACAGTTTTCTCATCTGTAAGCCATGCCTCATGCATACAAAGGAGACAGCCAGTAGATACATAAATAAATGAAGAATTAAACACTTCTGTTTCCATGTAACCCTAACTCTCTAAGCACCCATAGTCTTTTGGGGCTAGCATTACTTGCAGTGAGGTGATACGCTTCCTTCAGCCACCATTTAGATACGATGCGGTGTAGGGACACGTTGTTCATTTACTTTGTCTCCAACTTGTCTTCATGATTGTTCACCCTCAAAGAATGAGGGAAAATATTTTTTAATCCAGTTAGGGTTAAAACTCCTGATGCAACAATTTAGATAGTACTTTTAGGAGGGAGATTCAAAGTATTTACTGATCATTACAGCACAGACACCAACTAATCAGAGGGTCCCCTGAACTACTAGCCCTTAACAGCCAATGCAGCCATGAGAGGGGAGCGGACCAGTTGAGCACCTGTCCTATCTTTATATGAATTTCACTGTCTTCAAGTAAAAATATGTAGGCTGTCACATTTCTATGGCCATCCCACTGCTCTCCAAGATGGCATTTTAAATTCAGATCGTATAAAGAAGTTGGGAAATGAGGAGCTCATATGATATTGTGATGTTGCAGTAAATGAGTACCATGAACCACGTGTTGGTCCTTGAGGATAAAAATGCATTTCCTGACTTTTCCGCTTGTGTCGTGATTTTTTTTTTTTAATGTTTCAGAAATCAATGGTCTTCTGCTGACTCAGCACTATCTCATCTTCCATGGTATCGGGGACCCTCTCTGAGGTCTCGCTGCGTTTCCTCTTTGGCCCAGGCCCAGGTGGTGTAGGAGATACCTACAGCAGCCCACTCTGACAAGGTCCTTAGTCACACTTGCATGTTCTCCTGGTCTTACCCATATATGGTGATAACAAAGGACAACTCACATTCCCTCTGCATAAACAAAAGTAGTCAGCAGGATCCTCTGATGGGTGTTACCAAGGTAGGCTAGAGAGCAACAGCCCTCAACACACACGTGTTAGGAACATCCAAAATAGATCAAGGCAAAAACCTTTTGCCTTTGAAGTTCCCCCAAAGCATCTGAATGTTTTTAAAGCCACTCTTTACTCTCAAGGCTGGGCAAGTAGAATAAAGAGAAAATAAGACCCTGTGTGTCTTCCTTGCTCTTGTCTCCCTCTTCATCTTCTCTTCCTTTCCCTTCTTTTTCTAGAACTAAATGTGATTCGTTCATCTTTTGCTTCCAACTTGTTGTGTTCCTCTTATTTCTAACACCATCCTCAGTGTTAATCAATCATTCAAGGAAATCTATGAATTATTTTGCTCAGCTCAGTCTGGATATATTAATTGGCAGCTCATGGATTTTGAAAACTACATTTCTTTAAACAAAAAGCTATCTTATAATTCTTTGATCTTATTTACTCTGGCAGGCTGTCTGCTATCTTATGTCAGTGCTTCTCATTCTTTTTTTCCCACCATGCCTCCCTAAAGAGTCATTTTAGACTCTTTTTCCCTTGTCTGGGTTCCTGTCCAAGGTCAGTCTCTACTCTTCCGGTCCAGGTCCCACCTCTCCTTGCTGCTCACACTCATCACACTTTCTGTTCTCTCCTCTTTCTTTCGTCACTAACTTCTGTGTTTATTGGAACATTCAAATCAACGCAAACATGTGGTTAACTTCCTGTCTTTAAAAATCCTCTCTTGACCCCAAATGACCCCTGCCAATGCCAAATCCCTCTGTTTGGTACAGTTTTCAGCAAAAATTCACTGAAGAGTTCTTTATTCTCTGTGTCTCCAATTTCTCTCTCTTCCATTTTCTCTCAGCTCAACTCAGGCATTGTCCACACCCTTTTAACATGGAAGTGCCTCCAGGCTCAGTCTCTAATCTTCTTCTCTGCTCTATACTCACTCCTTTGGTGAGCTCATCCAATCTTATCTCTTAAATGCCATCAGTATGACAGTAATTCCCTAGGTTATATTTTAAAGCTGGACCTCTGTAATTAGCTAAGTATTTATGTATCCAAACTTGATACATAAGCTTAATGTCTCA
>CAUYSK010047674.1:0-14675 GCA_963575035.1 Avahi laniger | reverse complement strand
GATCCTCCTGCCTCAGCCTCCCGAGTAGCTGGGACTACAGGCATGCGCCACCATGCCCGGCTAATTTTTTCTATATATTTTTAGTTGTCCAATTAATTTCTTTCTAATTTTTAGTAGAGATGGGGTCTCGCTCTTGCTCAGGCTGGTTTCGAACTGCTGAGCTCAAACAATCCACCCGTCTTGGCCTCCCAGAGAGCTAGGATTACAGGCGTGAGCCACTGTGCCCGGCCAATTTTTTTTTATCTTTTCAAAGAATCAACTTTTCATTGATCTTTTGTATTGTTTTGTTTTATTTTAACTTTCATTTGTTTATGCTCTGACCTTTGTTATTTCTTTTCTTCTGCTAGCTTTGGGTTTTTTTTTTTTGCTTGTTTGTTTTACTAATTCCTTGAGGTATGATGTTAAGTTGTTCATTCTTTATCTTTCCGTCTTTTTGATGTAGGCATTCAGTGCTATACCCTTCCCACTTAGTACTGCTTTTTCTGTATCCCAGAGATTTTTGGTAAGTTGTGTCAATATTATTCATTTTGAAAAATTTTGAACTTTCCATTTTGATTCTTTGTTGATTCAAAGGTCATGGAGTAGCAAGTTGATTAATTTTCATGTATTTGCATAGTTTTGAGAGTTCTTGTAGTTGATTTCTTGTTTTATTTCACTGTAGTCTGAGAAAGTACTTGATATGATTTATAATTTATATGTGTGTGTATATATATATATTTTTTTGAGACAAGGTCTCACTCTGTTTCTTGGGCTAGAGTGCAGTGGCATCATCATAGCTCACTGCAACCTCAAACTCCTGGGCTCAAGCATTCCTCCTGCACCAGTGTCCTGAGTAGCTGGGACTACAGGCATGTGCCACCAGACGTGGCTAATTTTTCTAGTTTTTTGTAGAGATGGAGTCTTGCTCTTGCTCAGGCTAGTCTCAAACTCCTGGCCTCAAGCAATCCTCCTGCCTTGGCCTCCCAAAGTGCTAGGATTACATACATGAATCACTGTGCCCTGCCTGATGTATAGATTTTAATATTTATTGAGACTCATTTTGTGACCTAACATATAGTCTTTCTTGGAAAATGTTTCATGTGCTGGTGAGAAGAGTGTATAGTGTGCAGGTTTTGGGTAGAATGTTCCGTAAATGTCTGTTAGGTCCATTTGTTCTAGAGTTCAGTTTAATTCCAGTGTTTCTGTGTTGACTTTTTGCCTTGATGATATGTCTAGTGCTGTCAGTGGAGTGTTGAATTCTCCCAGTATTATTGCATTGTTGTCTATCTCTTTTCTTAGATCTAGTATTTGTTTTATGAATCTGGGAGGTCTGGTGTTAAGTGCATATATATTTAGGATTGTTATATCTTCTTGTTGAATTGATCCCATTATCATTATGTAGTGACCTTCTTTGTCTTTTTTTACTGTTGTTAATTTAAAGTCTGTTTTATCTGATATAAGAATAGTTACTCTTGCTCGCTTTTGGTTTTCATTTGCATGGAATATTTTTCTTTACCCCTTTACTTTGAGTCTATAAAAGTCTTTAGGAGTTATGTGGGTCTCTTGAAGGCAGAAGATATTTGGATTGTGTTTTTTTATCCATTCTGCCTGTCTCTCTCTTTTAAGTGGAGCATTTATTAATACATTCAAAGTTAATATTGATATGTGTCATACTGTTCCACTCATTATGTTTATTTTTACCTAATCATTTTGTGTTCCATAAGCCCTGTGAGTTTTATGCTTTAAAGTGTTTTTATATTTGCATATATTGACGTTTCATTTCAATGTTTAGAACTCTTTTGAGTATTTCTTGTGAGGCAGATTTAGTGGTGAGAAATTTTCTTAGCATTTGCTTTTCTGAAAAAGACTTTATTTCTCCTTCATTTGTGAAACTTAGTTCTGCAGGATACAAAATTCTTGGTTGATAGTTATTCTGTTTAAGAAAACTCAAAATAGGACCCCATTCCCTTCTAGCTTGTAAGGTTTCTGCTCAGAAGTATGCTGATGGGATTTCCTTTATAAGTTATCTGATGCTTTTTTTTGTCTCACTGTTCTTAGGAGTTTTTCTTTGATGCTGACTTTAGATAATGTGATGACTGTGCCTTGGTGAAATCCTTTGTACAATGAATCTCCCTGGAATTCATTGAGCTTCTTGTATCTGTATGTCTAAATCTCTAGTAAGACCAGCAAAGTTTTTCTCAATTATTCCATAAAATAGATTTTCCAAACTTTGCTTTTTCTTTTTCTTCCTCAGGAATACTTATGATTCTTAGGTTTGTATGTTTTACATAATCCTATATTTCTTGGAGATTTTATTCCTTTCTTTAAATTCTTTTTTTTTTTAATTTTTGTCTCATTGGGTTGATTCAAAAGCCTTGTCTTGAAGCTCTGAAATTCTTTCTTTTGTTTAGTCTGATCTCTTGTTAAAGCTTTCAACTGGGCCAGGCATGGTGGCTGTCATCTGTAATCACAGAACTTTGGGAGGCAGAGGTGGGTGGATCACTTGATCCCAGGAATTTGAGATCAGCCTGAGCAACATAGTGAGACCTTGTCGCTATAAAAAATAAAAAAAATTGGCTGGATGTGGTGGCATGCACCTGTAGTCCAAGTCACTTGGGAGGCTGAGGCAGCAGGATCACTTTGCTTGAGCCCAGGAGTTTGAGGCTGCAGTGAGTTATTATGGCACCATTGCACTTCAGCCTGGGCAACACAGCAAGACTCTATCTCTAAAAAAAAAAAAAAAAAACCCAAAACAAAACTGAACAAAAAAACTTTCCACTGCGTTTTATAATTCCCTAAATGAGTCTTTCATTTCCAGAAATTCTGTTTTGTTTTTTAGTATATGTCTCTTTATTGAAGTTTTCATTCATGTCCTGAGTTATGTTTTATTTCTTTGTGTTGGTTTTCAACTTTCTCTTGAATCTCATTGAGTTTCCTTATAATCCATATTTCAAATTCTTTATATGTCATTTCAAAATTTTCCTTTTGGTTGGAATCCATTGTTGGAGAGCTAGTGTGATCCTTTTGGGGTGTTGAAACAGTCTATTTTTTCATACTGCCAGAGTTCCTTTGCTGGTTCCTTTTCTTCTGGAGAAGCCATCACTTCTTATTTTTGAATGTACTTTCATTTGGATGGGACTTTTTAATTTTTTTGTTTTTTGATTTTGTGTTTCCCCTTTAAGGGTGTGAGCATATATTGTGTTTGGTTGTTTGGCTTCAATTTTGGGTGCTTACAGGGGCCAACTCTGTATGAGTTCTTTAGTTATAGATAGCCTTTATGTGGTGACTTTCTCAGATGCTGATTATAGTAGAGATGTACTGGTTATAAGGGTAGGCACACTACTTTCTGCAGTACTGGAATTGTAGGGGTCTCAGGAAGCTTATCTCGTTCTCCAGCACTATGCCCTTCTGAAAACAGGTGTTAAATTGGGTTGTGCTTTCCACCCTCTAGGGCCAGTAAATGGCACTTGTGGGTATGAGCCAGCTGTAGCAGAAGGCGGTGGGTAGTTGTTTGAAAAAAGCTCAGACACCATGGTTCAACACCTGAGACATCACTGTCTCAGGTGATGGACTAGGAAAGCCATCCACTTGTCTATCTTGTCCTGTCTGGAGGCTCAGGATTCTCAATTCAGTCAAACTCTGTTATCTATCTCTAGGCCACAATGTCACTGAGAGCTATAGATAGATAATGCCTTTCCCACAGCTCTCTGCCTAAATGGTTTTGGAGTAGAATCTCTTCTCTTAGCCCTAAACAGATAGCTTTATAGCTTGTCTTGCCTTTTCTCCTCTGTGGGAGCACTGCTGCTCTGTGTAGAGGAAAGGAGTATTGCCTTTTGGCATATGCAGGTGAGTACCTGCTGTGGTATATTCTTTTATAATCCTTTTCATTTCTGTAAAATAGGGTGGTAATATCCCCTCTTTCTTTTCTGATTTGAGTAATTTGAGTCTTCCCTTTTTTCACAGTCAATATTCCTAAAAGTTTTTCAGTTTTTTCAGTCTTTTCAAAGAACCAACTTTGTATTTGTTGATTTTTCTCCTCTTATTTTTCTTTTCTCTACTTCATTTATCTCCATTCTTATCTTGATTATTTTCTCTCTTCTGATACCTTTGGGTTTGTTTTGCTTTTTTTTTTTTTTGTAGTTCCTTATGGTATACAGTTAGATTATTGATTTGAGATCTTTCTTCTTTTTAATGTAGGCATTTACAGCTATAAATTTCTCTCTGAGCAATGCTTTTTCATAAGTTTTGGTATGTTACATTTTCATTTTTAAGTGTCTCAGTATAGTTTCTAATTTCTCTTGTGATTTATTTTGATCTGATTGTTGTTTAATGATGTGCTATTTATTTTCGACATATTTGTGAATTTTCCAGTTTTCCTTCTGTTGTTGGTTTCTTGGTTTCTTTGTATTGTGATTGGAAAACATGCTTTGTAAAATTTTTATCTTTTAAAATTTGTTCTGTGGATTAATTTATGGTATTTCTTGGAGAATGTTCCTTATGCACTTGAGAAGAATGTGTTCTGTTATTATTGAGTAGAAAGTTCTGTATGTCTGTTAGGTCTTTTTTATTGAGACAGAGTCTTGCTCTGTCACCCTGGCTTGAGTGCAGTGGTATCATTGTAGCTCATTGCAACTTCAAAGTCCTGAGCTCAAGCTATCCTCCTGCCTCAGCCTCCCGGGCAGGTGAGACTATGGGTATATGCTACCATGCCTGGCTAAGTTTTCTATTTTTTGTAGAGATGGGGTCTTGCTCTTGCTTAGGGTGATCTTGAACTCCTGGCCTCAAGCAATCCTTCCACTTTGGCCTCCCGGAGTGCTAGGATTACAGGTGTGAGCCAATGTGCCCTGTCTAGATCTTATTAGTTGATAGTGTTGTTGAAGACCTCTATTTCCTTATTGATCTTATATCTGGTTGTTCTGTTATTGAAAGTGCGGTATTGAAGTCTTTAACTATTATTGTAGAACTTTCATTTTGCCCTTGAATTCTGTCAATTTTTTCTTCATTTATTTTGGGGCTCTGTTGTTAGCTGTGTATATATTAATAATTGTTATATCTTGATAACTTAAACCCTTTTTCAGTATATAATGTTTTTATTTGCCTCTTGTAACCTTTTTTGACTTGGAATCTATTTTGTCTGATAATAATATAGCCACCTCAGCTCTCTTTTGATGACTATTTGCTTGTAATATTATTTCCCATCCTTTTACTTTCAACCTCTTTGTAACTTTGTGTTTAAAGTTGGTCTTCTATATACAGTATGTAGATGGATCATGCTTTTTAAAAATGTATTCTGCTAATCTCTGTTTTTTAATTGGATAGTCTAATCTATTTATATTTAAAGTAATTACTGATAAGAAAGAGCTATTTCTGCAACTTAGCGATTTGCTTTTTGTGTATATTTTTTCTCATTCTTCAGTTCCTCCACAGGTCTCAAATTTTGGAAGAAATGAAAAAATTATGGGTTTAATACTTAACACTTAAAGGTACTTTTTGAATGCGTATACATTATATGATTCAGTACCAAGATGAGAAAGGTAAGTTATGAAATGTTAGTTTTTAAAAGAAGTAGAGCATTCTTGAAAAAGATGAAGTTATTTAAGGGGTTCGTTTTTAAACAACTACTTTTTAGGCACTTAATATTTACAAAGTATAGTGCTGAGCTCTGTAGAGATAAAGAATACAATAATAATAATGGCAGTCACCATTTGTTGGGCAAAGACAAGTACAATATTAAGCCATTTTGAATGCAAGTTTATTTAATTGTTACAAAACCCTGTGAAGTTAAGTAATGTTATTATTCTATTGTTCTTTCATTCCATCAACCAGTTTTCTTGGCTCTACTTCCAAAACATATCTCATTTCAGTCCACTTCTTGATATCTTTACTGTTACTACCGTAGTCCAAGCCCGATAATTTCTCATGTTTCTCTTCTCATTTCCTTACTGCAGTCTTGTCTCCCTGTGAGCTGCTCTCTACACAGTGCCAGCATAAACTTCTTAAAAAATGTCAATAAGATTATTGCATTCTTCTTCCTAAAACCCTTAAATGACTTTCTCGTACATTTAAATTCTAAACTTTATCATGATCTGCAGGGTCTTACACAATCAGTTCCTTGTTTATCAGTTTTAATTTAAATGAGACAAGGTCTTCTAATAAGGAATCAGTAGAATCACAGGATTTATTACAACCTTTAATGATAAAGGGAAGAAAAAGGAAATTTCAAAGCTTTTTCTCTTACTTAGAGAAACTTATCAAGCATCGTACTTTTCAGAAACTAAATAACAATTCAAATATTGTTACAAGAATAATAGGTTATTAAGTGAAACAATCAGGAATGGAGAATTTTAGGAGTCATAGGGTACTTTCATACGACAAAGCAACAATTACTGATTTCTGTGTTTTTACAAATGAAACTTTTATTGTAACAGAAAACAGAACAATATTATATGTTTTCAAGTGTCCTCATAGTAGGTAGCAGAGTAAGTTGGATATTTTGTGAATTTTCTCTATGTAATACTTTATTAAATATGGTAATAATAAAAATAATAACAATAAATAACATATATTACCTATACAATGTGCCAGGCATTATTCTAATTTCTTTATGTTTATTAACTCTTAATCTTCTGACAACTCATGATATAGATACTATTATTATCATTATTTTACAATGAGATTTGAGATACAAGGTTTAAGTAATCTGTCCCAAATCGCGCATTTAGTAAGTACCAATATCAGGATTTGAACCTAGGCAGTCTGGCTCCAGAGTACTTTTTACAGTATACTTTTCACTGTATACTGTATTGCTCCTCAAATATAGTATACTGTATAGGTTTTTGTTATACAATAGAGCCTTCTTTTCTTGCAGCTGTATGGTAAGACACCATCTTTTTCTTTACTCTCTTTCTAAGACTTCTTGCTCAGGTAGGTTTTGTTTTTTTGTTTTTGTTTTTCTGAGACAGGGTTTTGCTCTGGCATGATCATAGCTTACTGCAGCCTAGAACTCCTAGGCTCAAGTGATCCTCCTGCCTCAACCTCCCGAGACTGGGACTACAGGCATGTGCTACCATGCCATCCTAATTTTTTTTCGTTTTTTGTAGAGACGGGGTCTTGCTTTGTTGCCCAGGCCAGTCTCAAACTCCTGGCCTCAAGTGATCCTCCCACCTTGACCTCCCAAAGTGCTGGGATTACAAACATGAGCCACCATACCTGGCTGCCCAAGTAGTTCTTTAGGGAGTATAGCTTCAGGCCTAAGCACTGAAATTTCATTAGAATTGAGAGGAAAGAGCAGACCTGAGAATCTTAGAACATCTGATAAAGAAAAGGATAGAACAGAATTGTAAAAAATAGAATATCAGGCATGCATTGTTTTGCATTAATATTCTCCAACCTGATCTCTTACTACTCTCTCTCTCTCTCTCTCTCTCTCTCTCTCTCTCTCTCTCTCTGATTTACCAAAGTCCCTGGCACAGTGTCCTTTTGGTTTGTCACAACACGCCAAGCTGTGACTGCCTCGGGGTCTTTGCATGTCCTCTAATTTCTGCCTGGCATGCATTTGTCTCAGTTTTTCCAATTGCTGACTTCTTGACATTTCAGTTTTCATTCAAATATTACCTCCTCAAAAAATCCCTTGTCTCACCATCCCATCTAATGTTGCCTTCTCTCTCTTATTCTATATCACTTTGCACTGTTTTGTCTTCTTTTTACAATTAAAATTTTTTTTTAAAATTTCTTTTTTATTAAAGAGACAAGGTCTCGCTCTATTGCACAGGCTGGAGTGCAGTGGTTTGGTCATGGCTCACTGTAGCCTCAAACTTCTGGGCTCAGTGTTTCTCCCACTGCAGCTTCCCAAATAGCTGGGACTATAGATGCTTGTGACCAGGTCTGGCTAATTTTTAAATTTTTTGTAGAAATGGAGACTTGCTATGTTGCCCAGGCTGGTCTTTTTTTTTTTTTCCTAGGCTGGTCTTGAACTCCTGGTCTCAAGTGATCCTCCCACCTCAGCCTCAAATCCCAAAGTGCTGGGTTTACAGATGTGAGCCACCATGCCTGGCTTTTGTTTTCTTTGTAGCACTGAATTATTTATTTGTTTACCTTTTCATTGCCTCTTGCCCCATTATAATACAAGCTCTATGGGAGCAGGACCTTGTATTTTTCACTGTTTTACCCTCATCATCTAAATTGTACATCACGCATATAGGCATTTGACCAATATTTGTTGAGTAAGTAAATAAAATTCCACTTAAGAAAGAAAGTAACTGAACCTCAGGGAATTTAAGTGTCTTGTTCAGGGTTACAGAGCTATTAAGTGTAGGAGTTTAGATTTGAATCCAGAGCTGGAATTTTAACAACTGAGTTGTACTGCCTGGCTTGCAATATGAGATGGACATACTCACAATTAACCATAACACAGGGTGACAGGAAGTGAGACCTGAGTTATTGTGCAGGTTAGGTAGTGATGATAGTGAATAGTTACTGAATTTGGTCAGAGATGCTTTTATGCCTCAAATTGTGACTGCTTCACTGTCCCCCAGAGTCTGGGAAAGGGAAGGGGAAATTTTGTCATTGTTTAACTACTCTGATAAAAGGCGTGGAAAAGAAATCGAAGTAATCATTAGGTAATTTAGATTTGGGATGTGAATCTCAAGTGTTCATTTTGTTCCTTTTCTGTATTACTAGGGACATTTGAGGCTTTACTATACTGCAGACATTAGATAAATATAGATGTGTTTTAAAAGATGCAATAGCAGTTGGGTGTGGTGGTTCACACCTATAATCCCAGCACTTTGGGAGGCCAAGGTGGCAAGATTGCTTGAAGCCAGGAGTTTGAGACCAGCCTGGGCAACATGGCAAGACCCCATCTATAAAAAAAATTTAAAAAATTAGCCCAGTGAGGTGGCACACACCTGGAATCTCATCTACTCAGGAGGCTGAGTTGGGAGGATTGCTTGAGCCCAGGAGTTTCAGGTTACAGGGAGCTATGATCATGCCACTGCACTCTAATCTGGGTGACAGAGCATGCCCTATCTCAAAAAAAAAAAAAAAAAAGGTGCAGTGGCATTCAAAGCTCTTCATAGTCTGGCCAAACCTGCCTCCTTAACGTTTTCTCCCATAATTACTCATACTGAATCCTTCTTTAGACAATCTGGTTCGTTCATTGCCCCCCTAATAGACCTTTCACTCTGTCTTCCTTGAGGCTTATAACCTATTTGGTGATAAATCTGTGATATTCACAAATTAATATCACTTGGAGTTGGAAGGGATTTTGAAGAATTTGTAATCCAGAGAGCTGAAGAGACTTGTCCAAGGTCATACAACAGTTAATGGCAAAGCCAGTCAAGAACCCAGCTCTCCTGGATTGCAGTCACAGGCTCTGTGTACAGCCCTACTCTATCTTACTTTTGGGTTGCTAGAAGCAGTCTCTAAAGGGTATGCTGAAAGGGCCTCTGGTCTCCTCTGACATCAACTTTAAAATATGTACCAGTGTGAATTTTCATATACAGAGTATGGGATTTTTCAAAATAGTCACGTCTGTTTTATTTACTCAGTGTAGTCCCTGACAGCTGTATGCAAATATAGAATTTATTTAGTCTGCCTCCCCTGGTGACTTGCCAGTCTCTGAAGGGGGAGGAAAACATTTTATGTTTCCCATGGGTTCTGTTTGTCATAGCTTGATTTCTCATAATGAAAAGAGCCTTGGGTAGCCCCATATGGGATAAAGCTGGAGATTATTAAATGCTTCTGTCTTATGTACATTGAGCATTTATATTTACTTATGAAATTCCTCCATGTATTAAATTTAGAACTTGCTAAAACCCACCACTCAAAAATTGGTTACTTGAGTATTCTGATGAACTGTAATATTTGACAAAGGAAAGCTAGTCTTTTAGTTACAGTGTAAGAAATTAGAAACCGAACTTTAATTTACAATTTAGGAATCTCTTTTAGCTGAGTATACTTCCTTAGGTAAAGAATAAAAAGCCTTGATTCTAATTGAGACCTATAAACTCTTTCACCTCTGTTTTTCTTGTGCCAACATGTTCTTTATCAGAATGGATGTTCTTGGTTCAAAAATGCAGCATCAGCGTGCCTTTCTGCATGTAATTTGCTTGTAACATTTCTCTGAGATAGCTCATTTATGTGGTATCGCTTTTCCTGGTATCAGTAAGAACAATGGAACTCTTTCATGAATAGAACCTGTTTTCTTCCTCCTTCCTGATTGGTTCTGTTATTTATCAAAAAGAACAACAATTGCAACCTTGTTGTTCTGAAATTATATTTCTTGTTTTTCTGATGATAAATGAAGATCCAGGAAATTCACATGTGCTCAATGACTAGGAGAGAAATATAGTTTTTGTAAACTGTGACTTTGATGACTTAATCAGTTGTCTTTGGTAGTTCGAAATCTAGACTCTACACCGGCATTTTTTGAAAGGGAAATATTTTCCTAGAACATAGTCTCTTTAAAACAGTTCACTATTATTCTTATTCCCCTTCGCAGAATACCTTCTGGATTCTTTCAATACCCCGAACCTTTCATTTATTGAATACCTACTGTGTGACAGCTACTTTTACATACCCCAACTCATTTAATCCCCTCACTAATCTTATGATGTAGCTATTTTAATACTAACTTTTACTGATGAAGAAATAGAAGGTCGGAAAGTCCAAGTAATTTACCTAAGGTCACACAGTTAGTTCAGTGGAGCTGGAATTTAAACACAGATTCGTTGACTTATATGGCTGTGAATGTCAATTGCCTACTGAATATTCATTCTCTTTTCTTTCTTATAAACAGAACCCCAGTTTTATTTGAGGCAGCAAAAGACAGTATTTCTCAGCCTCCTTTTCAGCTAGGAGTGGCCATGAGTAGTAAGTGGAAATCGTTGGATGGGACATTCAGGAATAACTTGGCCAGATTTTGTTTCTTCCTCTTCTGATCTTCCTTATTATTATCTAGAAATTATATGTGGTCGCTGGAGTTCCAGCAGCTGTATTGTGAATGTGAGGGAACCTTGAGGATGGAAGCTACATGCCAATAAGGACAGTGGAGTAGAAAAATAGGAGTTTGAGATATGGATGACAGTGTGGCACCACCATAACAGCCCTGGACCATCTACCTTCAGATTTCATATTGATGAGAGCAGGCGATGGGAGTGGAGAGAGAAAGAGAGAGAGAGACAGAGAGAGAGAGAGAGGAAAAATACCCATTTGTCAAATCTCTGTAACAAGCAGCTGAATATATTTCCTAATTAAAACAGACTTAAAGAACCATTCTGCATTTCTACACTAGACCAGTAGTGCTGGTTTGCCTGCCATTTTTTAAATAGCTGAATGACTAATTTTAAGTTCTGTGCAGTTGAGTGTTTTCCTACTTAAAATGTGGTGGATGGACTAGCAGCATCAGCATCACCTGGGAATTTGTAAGATCTGCAATATCTCAGGTACTATAATGAACCTATTGAATCAGAATTCACATTTTAATAAGATCCCCAGGTGTTGGTATGCCTATTAAATTTTGAGAAGCACGGGTTGCTTATGATCACAAGAAGTTCTTGACTGAAGATGAATTCCACAAAGTATACTTGTAGGTAGGTACACCTTGCTTTATGTAACAAATGTATTTATGATAAATAGTAGATCAAAGTTTTATAAATTAAATCATATTCAATACACCAGGATAGAGGGGCAATTTTTTTTTTGGCCGACATCTACTATGGGCCAGTCATTGAGTTAAGTTCTTTACTTACATTATTTCTTCAAAGAATTCTATGGATATAGATATATAATAATAATAACAATTGCCGTTTTACAAGTGAGGGAATGAGAGATCAGAGAGTTTACGTAACTTGCACATGTCAAACAACTAGTATACGGCAGAACTGGGACTTGAATTTAAATCTGTCAGACTCTAGAACCTGCATTCTTAAGCATTTAAAATAATGGTGTAGTCATTGCAAAGACTATTACTCATAGTGTAGTCTTTGGTAACATCTCGCTCCTTTTTGATAAAGTGCCCTCTGATTTTTTTCCCTACAAATTTTTGACATGTTATATTATAAGAATAATGCTAAGCTGTGTATTAACAGCATTATTGCTACCAGAACTCTTTAATCGAAATGATGTGAAGTATTAATGATAATACACGGAATAAAATACATTTGGAAGTGCATTTTGGAAATTTCCTAATTGCTCTTCTTTGACCTTACAGTTTAAATATTATTTCTTAAAACCATTTTTATTTTTTATGATTATATAAGTAATATGTGTTTATTACAAAACATTTTGGAAATATAGAATAGTGTAAAGAATAACATAAAAATTACTTGTAATCTTGTAAATCATGTCTTATCTTTCTTTCTTTCTGACATATATATTACTTTACAAATACTCATTGTCAAAGTATTGTGAAGAGTATTCTGTTCCTAATTTGTTAAGTTAGGAGTTTTGCATATCAATTTTTCTTAAAGTGGAATGCACACACATTAAACTGTATTATATGATAGACTCCTTGAAGTTTTCATCCTCTCTTTAGGAATTCGTGAATTTATATTTCATTATATTGTGCATATGGCACTCCTACTATCAGGGAAACCACCAGGATACACAAATACTAAATATTTCTATTATTAAATGCCTTGTAACATGGACGATGGGGAGGGAATCTGAAGTACTCTTAGAGGTAGAAGGGCTCATAGAGCTCTCGCTTGGTGAAGAATAGCCCTTTTCCACTATTTCGATCTTTTCACGTCTTCATCGAGTGGGACTGAGCTCACTTCCTCATAAGGGATCCATTTAATCTTTTTTGAACAGCGTTACTTGGTAGATTGTTCCTGAAACTGAGCCCCAAACCTTACTTTTCTTTACTTTTTACTTGTTAGTCCTAGCTCTGCTGTCCACAACAAAATGGAACAAAATACTTCAGTTTTTCTGATTTTCAGAAAGAGGGGTGCAAGCATCCTAGGAGAATGAATGAGATTATTTATCTTTTTGACTTTTATTTTTATGTATTTTTTTGGAACAACATAACAGGGAAGATATTTTTGTGTATTTTTAATACACATTATTTAGTGTAGTAGTAAATGTATATAATTCATAAATTAATATGTATATTTGATCTGTTAATGATCAAAAATGGAGCCATTCTTCTTTGTGATAATCTTTTTAATTATCTGAAGAATCTCTTTTATGTAGTCCCTTTGCTAGCTAAGAAGTCTCCTGAGCCTTTCTTCAACTGGCCTTCAGAAGATGTTGTTTTTAAACTTTAACTACCTGGTTTCTCTCCCCAGAAGGTCTCTAGTTTATCAGTGTCCCTCCAGATGTGGGCTACCCAGGCTGAGCAAAATTTTGTGAGGATAGACCCTAATACTACATTGTATGGACATATTATGAATTATTTAACCAAACTTTTATTGTTAGACATTTAGGTCCTTCCAAATTATAGGTAACACTCTGTGCTCATATATGTATGTGAATTATTGTGTATTATCCTGCTTATTCCCTTATAATAATTTCTAAGTGAAAGTATTCTGTTAATAACTATGAATATTTTAAAAATCTTTTATGTATATTGCCAAATTGCCTCCTAGAAAGATTGCATCACTTCATTCTTCTACTAGAAATAGTTGAGGATATTTGTATTATTATATCTGTGGCAAAAATTTGCTATATTACTGAACATTAATATTTTATTTTATTATTTTCTAATTAGATATAGAAAATTGAAATTGCTTTTAAAACAGTAATTTTTATTTTATTTGACATGTTAGTGTTCTACTTGTTTTCTCTAATTAATTTATATCACACTGAATGTTATCTACTTCACACATTATTTGTTCTGGGCATTTAACACACTATTTGATAAACACCTTTTTCTTTGATTTAATTTTTGGGGAAACAACAAATAAATGGAAAAATATTAAGTAATGCATCCCATAGAGTTAGATTTTATCTCTGTAGGAATAAGGAAAAAGAAGCCTAATATTTGCAGTTTGGGTTAGTGCACCCATGCTTTTAAAATGCAGATCAGCAGATTTTCTGAAGAGAAGTACAAAAACACATTTTATTGGCTTAAAGTCAGGATTTAGTTTCTTCCAGGATCCTAGCAAAATTGCTTTCCCCTCTGTTACAATACATTCTTTTTTTATTATTATTACTACTCTGGTTGTCTTGTAAGCTGTGTGTATGTGTGTCTATGTCTGTGTGTATTTGGACTTTTAAAGACATAAGATGATAGAGATGATTGTTTGTATGCTATTTCTACCCCTGGGGGATATCTTGATTTGAATGGGGGATAAATTATTTTTTAAATTTTTTTAAATTTCAGCATATTACGGGGGTACAAATGTTTAGGTTATGTATATTGCCCTTGTTCCACCTGAGTCAGAGCTTCAAGCGTGTCCATCCCCCAGATGGTGTGCACTGCACCCATTAGGTGTGTATATATCCATCCCCTCCTCCCCCCTCCCATCTGCCCAACACCTGATGAATGTTATTACTATATGTGCACTTAAGGGTTGATCAATTAATACCAATTTGATGGTGAGTACATGTGGTGCTTGTTTTTCCATTCTTGGGATACTTCCCGTATTAGAATGGGTTCCAGCTCTGTCCAGAATAATACAAGTGATGCTAGATCACCATAGTTTTTTGTGGCTGAGTAGAACTCCATGGTGTATATATACCACATTTTATTA
>CAUYSK010047673.1:0-12668 GCA_963575035.1 Avahi laniger | reverse complement strand
TGCATACATATTTAGAATTGTTATGTCTTCTTGTTGAACTGTACCCTTCACCATTATATAGTGACCACCTTTGTCTTTCATTACTTTTGTTGATTTAAAAACCAAGTTGTCTGAGATCAAAACTGCCACACCAGCCTGCTTTTGGCTTCCATTTGCTTGAAATATTGTTTTCCACCCCTTTACTTTGAGTCAAAATGCATCCTTGCAGGTTAGTTGCGTTTCTTGGAGACAGCAGATGCTTGGCTTGTTTTTTTTTTTTATCCATTCGGCCAGTCTATATCTCTTGAGAGGGGAGTTCAAACCATTCACATTTATTGAGAGAACCGATGAGGGGGGCGAATTACTGTTGATTCTGTTGGGTTGTATTTTGTTGCTTTGTTTTCCCTCTTTAGCCATTGTGGAATCTAGCCTTTGATCTTTAACTTTTGAGTGATTTCACATCCGAGAGTGTTTATTGTGCTGATCCTTCTGTAATTCTGTTTTGAGTACTTTTTGGAGAGCTGGTCTTGTCTGGGTGAATTCCCCCAGTCTTTGCTTATCTGAGAATGTTTTTATTTCTCCTTCATATATGAAACTTAGTTTTGCAGAGTACAGGATTATAGGCTGGACATTACTCTGTTTCAGAAGAGTGAGAATGGGGCCCCAATCTCTTCTTGCTTGTAGGGTTTCAATTGAGAAATCTGGAGTTATTTTGATGGGCTTTCCTTTGCATGTTACTTGTTTCTTTCACCTTACATCTCATAGAATGGCCTCTTTAGTGGCTATTTTGGTCAATCTGATGACTGTGTGACGTGGTGTCTTCCTATTTGCATTGAATCTCCCTGGGGTCCGTTCAGCTTCTTGTACCTGTATATCTAGATTTTTAGCAAGGCCTGGAAAGTTCTCCTCTATTAATTCTTCAAATAGCTTATCTAGCCCTTCAGTGTTTCCTTCTTCACCTTCCAGAACCGCTATCACCCTCAGGTTCGGTTTTTTCACATAATCCCACATTTCTTGTAGGCTTATTTCTTTTCTCTTAATTTTCTGTTGGATTTCTGTGACTGACTTATTTAATTGAAAGGAGTTGTCTACAATCTCTGAGATTCTTTCTTGGTTTGATCTACCCTGTTCTTGATGCTTTCCACAGTGTTTTGTAGTTCTCTGTATAAGTCCTTTATTTCCATGAGATCGGTTTGATTTTTCTTTAATATTTCAATTTCTTTAGTGAATTTTTCTTTCAAGTTCTGAATTTTTTCTGTGGTTTCTTTGTGTTGGTGACCCATTTTTTCTTGTATATCATTGAGTTTTCTTGCAATCCATGTTTGAAATTCGTCTTCTGTCATTTTAGTGTTCTGTGTTTGAGTAATGTCCATTGCTGGGGAGCTGTTGTTCCTCTTTGGGAGTGTGCTTTCTGTTTGAGTCTTCATACTTCCAAAGTTCTTTCACTGGTTCCTTCCCATCTGGATTAGTTGTTCCTTCTTGCCTTTATATATTTGTTTGGATAATGACACGCCCCATTTAGTCTCTGAGCCAGTAGGTGATGTTTGTGGGTGAGATTCTACCACACCCTTTATCATGAATCAGTAGATACAGTAAAAGGGTGTGCAGGATGACCTCCCTGTCAGTAGGTGGCACTTGCAGGGAGGAGCGAGCTGCAGTGCTGTTTTTGGGTCCTGTAACTAGCTCTTATTCCTCTAGAGAGGCCCTCTTGTGCCTAGGTTGGTGGGTGGGGCCTTGGGATTTCCAGGTGTGTCCTTATTCACCATCTCAGTGGGAGTAGTGAGTCTGGGTCGGGCTGGGTTGGGCAAGCCTGTCCTCAGGCTCCACAACTGCTGCTAGCGGGTTCAACGGTCTACTCTTTGTTTCTGTGCAAAGCTGGCAGAAGGGGCTGAAATGGGTCCACTCAGCTGAAAGTGTTGGCTTGGGGACAGGGGCCGTCCAAGACCCAAACTCTGGAGCTGTTCTCGCTCCCCTCCACTCTCCCCCTCTCCATCTCCTCTCCTAGGCCTCTGCCAGAAAGTGGGATCTCATACCAATGAATCGCCCCTGGCTGTGACGTGGGCCAGGAGGTCCCTACTCAGGATCGTAACCTGGGCTGTCCTTATTCTCCACCTCAGTAGGGGCAGGACCAGGAGTGAATCTGGGCTGGGCTGGGTTGGGTAAGCCTGTCCTCAGGCACCACAACTGCTGTTAGCAGGGGTCAACGTTCTGCATTTTGTTTCTGTGCAGAGCTGCCGGGAGGGGCTGAAATGTCTCCTCTCAGATAAAAGTCTGGGCTTGGGGGATGGGGATGTCCAAGACCTACACTCTGGAGCAGGTATCACTCCCCTCCACTCTCCCCCACTCCGTGTCCTCTCCCAGACCTCTGCCAGAAAGCGGGATCTCAGGCCGATGGATCTACCCTGGCTGTGACGTGAGCCGGGAGGTTCCCTACCCAGGATCGTGCCTGAGCTGGGTGCACAGCCCTTTTTTAGGAGGAGGGTTGTTGTTCAGGCACGCTGATCTGCCCCTGAAGACACACACTCCTCAGTAGGCTCTTTCACAGATTTCTCCTCCGTGCCCCAGGGCAGTGCGATTGTGACCTGGGTGTATGGGGTCTGGTCTGCAGACCTGACTCCTGGACCCTGGAGATCAATCTCTGACCTTGCCAGAGGGAGAGGTGCTGGTCTTGAATCACTTATAGGATGCCCAAGCTGGATCAATTTCACTCCACCTCAGGATTTGCTCCATGCTCCTGGAGTCCCCAGGCAAGTAGCACCTGGGAGGGCTGGTGGGTAAGGAACTCACAGTCTGAGTACCCCCTCAGTCTGCTGTAGGGCCCCAAAAAGAAAGGTCCCGTTCCTTGGAGATGCCTCCGTGTGATGCCTAAATTGTCTCTCTGGGTACCCACGGGTAGGGAGGGGGAAGGAAAGAATGGAGCAGTATGGCATCTGCTGCTAGGCTTGGGTCTGCACCCCGGGAGGTGCCCTGAGGGGACTGGGAGCCTGGCACTGTGTCCGCAAGAGACCACTGCTCACCAGCGGCAGCCGTCTCTGGGCTGGTTCGGCAGGTCTCTCCAACCGCTCAGGAGCCACCAGCAGTCCGAGATGCGAGGAAGGGGGAAGTTAACCGCTCCATCTACCCTTGTTGCTGGTTTCCAAGCCTCTCGGGACTTTTTCTCCTTCCAGTTTTCCTCTGCAACATCTTCCTGTGGAGTCTCCTGTCGTTTCAGGCACCCTTCCTTCTGATCCTCACCCGATCTATGTTTCTCTGCTCGCTTATTTTTTTTCTCTTTTTTTTAAAATTCGTCTTTTTTGCAGAGACCTTCTGACTGACGGCTTGTCTCATCCGCCATCTTTGCTCCTCCTCCTATTATTTATTTTAAACTAGTCTTTTTAGCAATATATGTCTGAGAATCTGTGTACTTAATTTGACCAAAACTATTTCAGGAATGTAGTAGAATTAAAGTATTTTTAAAATTCTTACTTACATAGTTCTAAGAAAATAAAAGAATGATTGCTATCTCAAAGAGGCCTCATATTTTTCTTTGTAAACTATTTTATTCTGCACAATTTTTGAATCTTCTATTTACTCATTTTTAAGTAAATAGATTTGAGAAGTGATTTTTAAATGTTTCTGCATATTATTGCTTGGAAATATTTTACTTTGCTTAATTCATAAGTCAGCTACAAACAGCTTTATGAGTCATAATGGTCTATTGTGTAATAGAATAGTTGTTCCAATTGTGCTTTTTTTTCATAATGGGAGGTGTTCTGCCAGGACTTGGAGAAAGGGAAATGGCAAAAACAACACAAAAGAACAATGAAAACAGTGTTAATGTCAGATTTTCTTTAAATTTTCCTAGACAATCTTAGGTTCTATAATTGAAATTGTTAGTGGTCTTGATTTTATTGTACTTTGTATATTTTTCTATAACCAAGGACAATATTCAACAATTGTTTAAATTCTGAATTTTCAACAAGTATTTACAAGACTGCCATAGAGTTCGCTTTTGCTAAAAATCTTATTCCAGATGTTGAGCTGTCCTTTCCCTTGCCTATTAAGTCTTCTTAAGTACTACAGGTATAATTATTTGAGAACAGTTACAGTTTATATTGTTTCTATTAAGAAGTAGTCAGTCATTCAAAAGTAGGAGTGAAGTAATGTTTACAAGTTACTTTTACTTTATAAATAAAAATCTCAACATAGAATGCAAATCACAATTTATATCATGCCAAACTTAAACATTCTAAATGAACTTTGCTGAAGTACAGAAATAGAAAATTTGTAAACAAAAGTCATAATTGGTTGTAAACAAAGGAAATTTTTTTAAGAAGTTCATGTGTCCAGGTCTTTCTGTACTATACACTGCAAAGTATGTGACCCATTGATTTTTTTCTCTATACAGTGCACTCCACCTACATTAGTTGTGAGTTTACCTCCCTATACTCCCCATCTGACAGGTACCCAATGAATATTACTACTATGTGAGCACGTTAGTGATCAGTTAGTATCAATTTGATGGTGAGTACATGTGATGCATGTTTTTCCATCCTTGTGATACTTCACTTCAAAGGATGGGGTCAAGCTCTATCCAGGATAATTTAAGAAGTACCATTGATTTTTTTATTCACCTATAGTAAGAAAAGGGGATAAAAGTAAAAAACTATTTAACACTGAAATTGGTGCTATTATTGTTAAAAGTTATATTTTATTGAAATTAAATTACTTAAGGCAATTATAACCTTATTAAGGAAATCATTTTATGTGTTGAGAACAATTTCTTATGATTATATCTCTTTATTCTCTTTCCAAACAAATGCTTTCTGGTTTATAGATCACAATTTGTGGATGAATCTGATAAAAAACACATTTTTTTCTACTTATCAATTGATATTAATTTAGAAAACTCCATACATAAATTAGAATGTGCATATACATTACAATACTTTACATTTTACAATATGTAACATGAAATAAACATGGTCTCCAAATTATTTTGATGTTTTCAATTCTGTTAGAAATTGCAATATTGTTAAAATGAACATAATGTCTAAAACAATCAATAGATTCAATGCAATTCCTATTAAAATATCAGCATATTTTTCACAAAATTAGAAAAAAAAATCCTAAAATTCATGGGGAGCCAAAACAGCCTGAAAGCCAAAACAATCCAAGCCAATAAATAAATAAATAAATAACTGGATGACTGGATGCATGACATTATCTGCCTTCAAATTTTAACCCAAGGCTATAGTAACCAACACAGCATGGTACTAGTATGAAAATTGAAACATAGATCAACGGAACAGAACAGAAAACCCAGAAATAAAGCCACATATTTACAGCCAACTGATTGTTGACAAAGGCAATAAGAACACCCACTGGAGAAAGAACACTCTTCAGTAAATATTTCTGGTAAAAGTGTATAGCCATATACAGAAGAATGAAATTGAACCCCTATCTCTCACTATATATAAAAATCAACTCAAGATAAATTAAACACATAAACATAAGACTCAGAACTACAAAAATAATAGAAGAAAACTTAGGGAAAATTCTCTGCTCATTGATGTAAACAAAGAGTTTATGACTAAGACAACAAAAGCAAGGGCAACAAAACCAATAATAGACAAATAGAGGACTGTATTAAAATAAAAAACTTATGCACAGAAAAAGAAACAATCAATAGAGTGAAGAGATAACCTCTTGAATAGGGAAAATATTTGCAAATTACTGATCCAACAAAGCACTAATATCCAGAATACACAAGGAATTCAAACAACTCAATAGAAAAATAACAATAATCCCATTAAAAAGTTGGCAAAGGATATGAGTAGATACTTCCCTAAAGAAGACATGCAAATGGCCAATAGGTATATGAAAACATACTCAATATCACTAATAATCAGAAAAATGCAAATTAAAACCACAATGAGAGAACATATTACACCAGTCAGAATGGCTATTATTAAAAAGACAAAAAATAACAGATGTTTGAAAGAGAATGGTTATACACTGTGAGAATGTAAGTTAGTCCAACCTCTATATGAAACAATATGAAAATTTCTCAAAGAACTAAAAATAGAATTATCATTTAATCCAGCAATTTCAGCACCAGGTATCTACCTAAAGAAAAGGAAATCAATATATCAAAAAGATACCTGCACTTGTATGTTTATTTCAGCACTATTTACAATCGAAAAGGTATAGAATTCACCTAATCAATGGAGGAAAGGATAAAGAAAATAGGGTGTATTTACACAGTGGATAATATTCAGCCATAAAAAGGAATAAAATATTGTCTCTTGCAACAACATGGATGAAACTGGAGGCCATTATCTTAAGTGAAACCAGTCGGGCACGAAAAGTCAAATATTTCATGTTCTCACTCATAACCGGGTATAAAAAATGTGTACACATTGGTTTAGAGAGTGGACTGCTAGAAAAATGGAGACCCAAAATGGTGAGTAGGTAGAGGGGGGCAGACAATAAGAAATTATTAATTGGCACAATGTACCTTATTTGAGTGCTGGATACCCTAAAGTCCCTGACTTGACCACCGCACAATCCATATGTGTAACAAAATTGTATTTGTACCCTATAAATTTGTACAAATACAAATAAATAAATAAAAGCAATTGCTGAACATATTTTCTTAAAAAATTAACATATAAAGAATCCTTGTAATATTTACTTTCTAACAAATTAATTAAATGCTGTATATTTTCATATACTAAAAAGCAGACTAATGTATGCTTAATATTTCAATACAGTAATTTCCTTGCTTTCTTTTTACATTGTGTGAATTACTAAAAATTTTGATGATTCTTGCCCACCAAAAGGGTAATAGAACATCAATGTCATTAAAGCATGTTTTAACATTAAGATAAAAACACATGCTAATAAATGTGGCAAAAAAGTGGAGTATGCTGTATGTTTGAAGATAGGTAACAATAAAATAAATAGAAAAAAATACTTTTAAGTAAAGAAATTGAGGAAGTGATAATGGTAAAGTAATTTGAAACCCATTCCAAACTAGTTTTAATTTTTCCTTAAGGTAGACGGACACAATTGAAAAGTTAAATCTGCAGGGAAGAGCTACTTTGGAAAGCAAAATATTAATTATTTGGAAACTGTTTCCAGTTTAAATTATCAACCTTATTGTTTTGTGTGATTAGCCTAGCTAATCAAACTGACAATAATTAGGTTTTTAAAAATATATATTCTACACATATTGGTCTATTATTTCCATTATGCACAAAAGCTGTCATCCAATCATATAATAACAGCAAAGTTAGAATAATTCACTATGCTAATTCCCTTTGCCAGAGATTTTAACAGTTTAATTATTTTCTTTTTGGAAAATCTTTAATTCTAACAATGTTATTCCTTCAAGCAATTATAATTATATGGAATTTGAAGTTGATTTTATTCATTAATTAATACCACAAGCAATCAAATTCAACTGCTAGGAGAATCTGTCTCTAAGTCATTATAATGTATAATTTAATAGATACTCATTTAAAAACCAAAGAGATGAAATCTTAATATTTCTGTTTAGAACAACACCAAGTTATGCAAATATTGTGATTTCAAATTACTTATTTTAGCTTCTTTATAAAACATTCTCTCTTAAAACTTAATTTTTCAAATATATGTTTATTACCTGCAAATTTAAGAATATCTGTTTATCATCTCTACGATTATGGAGTTTGAAAAGAGAAAGACTATTTCCTTCTACCAAATATGATGTGTCAGGCCCTGATTTCGTATGATTTTTCACACACTCTGTGGAGTGTATTTGTCTTACTAGAGTCTCTATGGCATTAGATATTTCTTAATTACTCAGCTTAATTAATATAATGTAGTACATCGTCAATCCGATGCTGTGAGGAATATCCAAATGGTCCAGATCTCTTAGTACTATAAAATGATGGAGGTCAGAAAAGTAGCCGTGGGACAAAACTGGTAATGTGTTTAGTTACCTGTTGTATGTATATGTGAATGATTTCTAATTCTCTTTTCTAATAACAACAAAAAGGATGCACAAATCAAATCAATTCAAGATTCCCACACTCCAGGCTGTAATAATCTATTCTAGCAAAAATTATGCATGTGGCACAGCGATTGGTGCTACATGTCTGAGTTGATAGCCTCCAGGATCCATCTGGTTTATTCAGGGGGCCAGATTGACGAATTAAATGGAAATATTATGGAGACCATCATCTCTGTGTCTTTTAAATCCTTATTAATTTAAGCCATCTGCCCCAGGATGCACTGGTTTTTCTTTACTGTCTTGGCAGAGTGGCGGTTTCAGTGTCTTCACTTTGCTCTGTAAGAGATATTACCCATATACCAAGGAATCGGTGTGGGAGTTATGTCAAATACTAAGTACGCCAACCCCAATTATACATTGAGGGATTGTAAAAATGACTACCAGGTGCAGCCATGGCCCTAGAGTATCCACAGTAAGCTGAACCTTTGGTAGGATTCCATTTACTACCAGGGGAAACCGTAATGCTGATTTCAGTCTTTGTGTCCAACAGGCCTCAAAATGTTTATTTCCTTTTCCCTGTGCAGTTACTAAGGATCTCTCTGTGGAAGTACTGCCTATTCATTAATGGTGCGCTTTCCATGGTGTTGCCGCATCCTTCTTCCAGAAGATGACAGTAGAAGCTGAATCCGAAAAGTGACTCCGGTTCAGAAACTGAGCAAGGGATCATAATGTCTTTGCTGGGTCGACTGCCTTCAGCCTCCTGATCCTCCATTGTCTATTTCATTTTACAGGGACATGGTCAGTATCCTTGCAAGCTGACCAACTATTTTGTTCCCAGTGACATATGAACCATCTCCTTAACTATCGGTGGATCAAACTACCATGTGGCTGCCATTCTGACTCTGCCAGCCATTAATATAATGAGAAAATTGCCATCCCCTAGCTTCTTGCACTAAAATAGAGGACTGTCCTCTGTCCTCTATTGATTCAGAGTTCCATCATCCACATTACTGTCAGTGAGCCTTGGTCTATGCCAGTCTTTCAACCTTCAGACTGACTTACAAAAGATAGCTACACCAACACTTTTAATGACAGCGGTGTCTGTCTCACCTGAGCATTCTCCCTGGCTTTGGTAAATGGGGACTCCTCTGGGCCTTCACATGGAGCATAACCATCTGGTGGGTATTATAATCTTTTATAATCTTAAATAATATATCTAGTCCAGCACACTTGCTTCCTTGAAACTATTATTCTCTTATTCCACTATCTACTACAGCGATTCTGAAATTTACCTACACTTACATGGGCCATTTTTCTTACTTGTAGATGCTGTCCATGTAGTCAGTGTTCACAATCTACAGAGGTCTTTACTAGACATTTAAGTCGTGTCTTGGGAGAAAGCTCCTAACGCAGTAAAATTTCCCTATTCAATCTTTTGTTCTAGCTTCCTTGATCAGTAAAGACTCAATGCAGATTTGGCCAGCAGCACAGGGAGGTTTGGAAACTACATGTCCATCAGAAATAGCCCATGTTCCACCGAAACGGTTAACACTTTATATCGCCACTTTAGTTGGTTATTGGATGATGGCATGCCCTCCTGAAAGGTAATTTTCTGTACCTAGGCAGACCCTGAAGCGCTGAGAGCCAGAGACTTCTGAGAGCTGGGGCAACAAGTCCCTCTTGAAGAGAGATCTGGGTGGTTCATCTCATCTTTCATCACACATTGAATTACATATTATATCAAAATACTTGATAATTTAGACAATTGAAGAAACCTTATTAATAGTTTGGAATCAAACAAAAAGTCAATTGATTCTTTTATTGTGTTGACTAGGTGATTTGGTAATTTGTTGAAGATATTGTTGATTGCTATAAAATTGATATAAATATTAAATAGTTACAATTTTAAAGGTTAAGTAATTTCTATCATTATAGTATTTCAATCCCTTCACCTTCAAAAAACTAATAAAAGCACATGGGCTGGGCACAGTGGTTCAAGCCTGTAATCCCAGCACTATGGGATGCCAAGCAGGAGGATCACTTGCACTCAGGAGGTGGAGACCAGCCTGAGCAAGAGCTAGACCCATCTCTACTAAACATAGAAAAATTAGCTGGGTGTTGTGACACACACCTGTAGTCCCAACTACTCAGGAGGCTGAGGCAGGAAGATCACTTGAGCCTGGGAGATTGAGGGTGCGGTGAGCTACGATGGTGCAACTGTACTCTTCCCTGGGGGAATAGGGCAAAACTCTGTCTCAAAAAAATTAGAAAAAATAAAAAATAAAGTACACGGGCACATCAGTTGACTAAGGACAAAACAAGAGCCTATCCCATGCATTCTACCACAAAGCTTGGTTTTCTGAGCTTGTTTGTGATGTAAACAAATAATCTGTGGTGAAAATAAGTTTGTTAACTACTTTTTTAATCCATGTCAAAAGGATGGTTTTATAAAGACAAAATAACTCAGTAGCAGAAAAATTAATTACAAATACAGAGATATGCAATACACAAGTCAAATCTTATTACATTTAACATAGAAATTTATGTTGCCACAATATTAAATAACTACATTCTTTTTGAAATACCCGCTTCCAGTTTTTGCAGTTATCTTATTGTGGACTGATAACTAAGAGTTTACAGACTGACCACGAAATACAAACCACACTGTAGGTATCCCTGATCTAAACCATTCCAATCAGAAGGACTTTTAGGCCTTTTTCAGAAAATCCAGAGAAGATACATTTTTTTTTCCTCTGCTGCATGTGAAAAAAAGAGAATGTTACTCCAGCAACCATGAGGATAGATATTTTTGGATGAAACTAACGCTTCAAAGGGCAGAGTAGAGAGAAGGAGAAAAATGGGGTCTAGGCGACATCATGGAGCATCCTGGATTATCACTTTGAAGCAGACCTCCTATGCGACTTCAAACCAAACAACTTAGTGACTCAAATAGTGTAATAATTGTACAAGTGAAAAGTCAGACATTGAGTTTTCTGCCTAAGTCACATTTCATATAAATTTGTAACAGGCATAACTTTTTGCAAGAGATAGAAACTAAATATTAACCATTTTAAAACAAAAACAAATGCTAAAATACAACAGATAAGCAAATAATTATTAGCTCACATAATTAACTGTGAAGAGGGTTAAGGGTATATAGATTACCTCTCCCATTGGAATTACAACAGGACTCTCTTATTTTCATTTCTTCCATTTTTTTCCCCCTGTGTTTTGGTTGCTATTATGCTGACGATTTTTTTTTTAAACTAAACTGGAATCATGGGCACTGATATCTTCTTGAATTGCTATTTATAGATCCACCACCAGAGAAGATGAATTCCTTTTCTTCTCTGGCTGGCCCCAATCAGGTAATATGACTACTTATGTGTTCAGAGGTGTAATGTAAACCAATTGATAGCCTTTATGGGAGTGCTGTAGTTGGAGTTGGAAAGAAATAATTCCCAGAAAAGAAAGTTTGTGTTTAGAAATATGGAGGAATTCCAAAAATTATAATAAAATAGATATCTACTAATATAGTAGTGTAGGTTTTAGAATTGGTCTAACTTAAGGTTTGGGCTTTTACTGGAAACTGTTAAATAGTTCCCCACAATTGATTAAATTACCCATTCATCAGTAATTTAGGATTATAACTTTGAGGTAAATTAAATAAATGAAAAATGAGATAAAATGTGAATAAGGTACTTCAAGACCAACCTCACATTCATTTGCCTAATAAAAATGCAAAGGACTTCTAAATCTCATTTCACTATTTAAATATTAAAGCACAATGATAAACCACTTAAATAATGATAAAACCAAATTATTTTTTCCTACAAATAAACCATTCTTTTAAATATTCAGCTAGTAGCAATAGTAGTTATCTACATATACCTTGTACAAATCTTTCATGTAAATCCTATAGGAAATTTAGCTTCAAATAATGTTATTTCTTACAGAAAAAATAACTGGGATATTTTCACAGCTGTGTCTGTGACAGTGTTGAAAAATATTTCATATTTCCCTAAATTGGAATGAACCTATTATACAAAGACACATTTTTTTTTTGCAGAAAAAAGATAAGATTGCTTGATTTCCTATATCAGTATTTTATATGAAACCAACGTTGTGAGATTCTAGAACGAAAAGTTGAGTGCTTCAAAGTCATATAATATAGTTAAACTGCTTCCTCTCCACAGAGATATTAAAATCCTTTATTGTAAGTTACCAACACTTCGTCTGCACTCAGTTCTCTAAATTATCCTTATTTTCACAGCGATTATTGTACTTCTTGTGTCAGTGATTATTACTTCTAACTAGCAAATTTTCAGGTATAAAAATAAAATGTGTTTCTTCTTAATCCAAAGCAAATGATAAAATGTGTTATAAATAATCAGAATTCTATATCTACATCAAGTCCCAATAACATTATTATTTTGCTTATTGGGCAGTGACAGCTGATATTAAATATTATGCCCTTCCAAAAAATTTACCCACAACTAATACATTTGAAAATGTCATTGCAATAATGCAGTTTACATTTCCTAAAAATTATTTACCTCTGTCTTATCTCCACTAATTTTCAAAATATTTAAAGAATGTGAATGGAGAAAACTACTGTATATTCTACTAAATAGCGTCTAACATGCTGCATTTAACTGTCTCATATTAACAAAATAGTGTCTGTTTAATTGGTACATAATAGTTGTACATA
>CAUYSK010047672.1:0-27148 GCA_963575035.1 Avahi laniger | reverse complement strand
AGAAACCAAAAAATTCTTTTGAACTGACCAACAATCATGACACAAGCATTCAAAATCTATAGGATACAGAAAAAGCAATGTTAAGAGGGAAATTCAGTCCCACCAGCAGTGTATGAGTGTTCCTACTTCTCCGCACTCATGCCAACATTTATTGTTTTGGGTCTTTTTGATAAAGGTCAGTCTCACTGGAGATAAGTGATATCTCATTGTGTTTGATTTGCATTCCCTGATGATTAGAGATGTTGAGCATTTTTTCATATGTTTTTGGGCCATTATTCTGTCTTCTTTTGAAAAGTTTCTATTCATCTCCTTTGCCCACTTTTTGATAGGGCTGTTTTATTTTTTCTTGCTGATTTTTCTGAGTTCTAAATGGATTCTGGTTATCAGCCCTTTGTCAAATTTGTAGCACGCGAAAATTTTCTCCATTCTGTGGGTTGCCTGTTTGCTCTTCTGATCGTTTCTTTGGCTGTGCAGAAGCTTTTTAATTTGATCAGGTCCCATTTATTTATTTTTGTTGTTGCTGTAATTGCCTTTGGGGTCTTCCTCTGTGGAAAACAATATGGAGATACCTTAAAGAGATACAAGTAGAACTACCATTTGACCCAGCAATCCCATTACTGGGCATCTACCCAAAAGAGCAAAAGTCGCTCTATGAAAACGACACCTGCACCCGAATGTTTATAGCAGCACAATTCACAATTGCAAAGATGTGGCAACAACCCAAGTGTCCATCAATACATGAGTGGATTAACAAAATGTGGTATATGTATACCATGGAGTACCATTCAGCTTTAAGAAACAATGGTGATATAGCACCTCTTATATACTCCTGGAAAGCGCTGGGACACATTCTACTAAGCGAGGTATCCCAGGAATGGAAAAACAAGCACCACAAGTACTCACCATCAAATTGGTATTAACTGATCAACACAGAAGTGCACATATAAGAATAACACCTATTGGATATTGGGCAGGGGGTACGGGGGAGGGGGAGGAGGAGACTGGTATATGCATACACAAAGAGTGCAATGCGCACCACCGGAAGGATGGACATATTTGAAACTAGGTCTTGGGGGGGAGAGGGGAGGCAAGGGCAACATACGTAACCTAAACATCTGTACCTCCATAATATGCTGAAATAAAAAAAAAATTAGTGTTTTCAGATCAGCATAAAAGTATTTGCTTAATAAAACTAAAGAAGATCTTAAAAAAAAAAAAAGAGGGAAATTCATAGCCTGAAATGCTTACATCAAAAAGGCAGAAAGATTCCAAATTAATAACCTACTATCACATCTCAAGGAACTCAGAAAAGGAGAATAAATAAAATCTAAAGCTAGCAGAAGAAAAGAAAATACAAACATCAGAGTAGAATTAAACAAAATGGAAACCCAAAAAACAATACAAAGAATCGATGAAACAAAAGGTGGTATTTTCAAAAGATAAACAAAATCAATAGACCTCTAGCTATATTAACCAGAAATAGAAGAGAAAGGACATTACATTATTGGTAGAGAATACGATCATATACCTAAATATAGAGATGAAAGAAATAAGATAGTTTCACAAAGTGGTCATATATAAACTAAATATATAAAAGTCTACATTTTAAAAATGTTTAAATCCACAATCAGATATCACTTCACTTCTGCTAAAATGGCTATTATCAAAAAGACAAGTAAGTGTCGGCAAGGATGTGAAGAAAAATAAATCCCACATACCCTGTTTGCGGGAATATTAATTAGCAGAACCATTACGAAGAACAGCCAAAAAGATAATCTTACCCCATGTTTATTGCAGCACTATTTACAATAACTAAAATATGGAATCAATCTAAGTATCTATCAATGGATAAATACATAAAGAAAATGTGGTATATGTACACAATGAAATACTGTTGAACAATAAAAAAAGGAAATCCTACCATTTCTGACATGAATGAACCCAGAGGACATTATGTTAAGTGAAATAAAGTGAGGAACAGAAAGACAAATGTTGCATGATCTCACTCACTTACAAAATCTAAAAAAGTTGATCTCATAGAAGTAGAGAGTTGGAAAAGTTACCAATGCTGGGGTGGTTAGCGGGGAGGGGGATTTGGGGAGATATTGTTTAAAGGATGCATATTTACAGTTAGATAGAGGGCATGAATTCAAGAGATCTCTGCTGCAACTTGGTGACTATAGTTAGAGATGATATTTTGTATTTGTAAAAATGCTGAGAGTGGAGGGTAAGTGTATTCACCACCAAAAAGGTAACTATGTGAGGTAATACATTTGTTAATTAGCTGAATTCAACCATTCCTCAATGTATATGTACTTCCAAACGTCATTTTGTACACAATAAGTGCATATAATTTTATGTCATTTGAAAAAATTAATTAAAAAAACTCAGAAACATATAGAATTATTAAAATTATCCCTAAACTCACGTAACAGAATGATTTAATGCAATTACTGTGGAATCCACTTTTCCCCAAATTGTACCCTGAATGTGCCCTAATTCAGATATTTACAATGAATCTAGATGAATTTTCCAATGATTATATTGTCAAGTGAAAAGTTAAAGTCATTATTGTTTTCACACTGATCCCATGTCTGGAAAACAGGATTTTAAATTACATTCTTAAATTAAAAAAAAAATCGATTAATCTACCCTCACTCTTGAATTCAGTGCTGTAAACAGGTTTATCATGCCAATAGAGAGAATAATGGGATTTTAAGTGATCACTTCTCAATGGATAAATGTTTAAGACATAGTGCTACCTTGTAAGCCTGAAGATATCTGTTCCCATAATTATAAGAACCAATTAAAAAAGTCAAAAAGTATTTGTTCCAAACATGTAAGTTAATTTTTAAGATCTAAAAGACCATAAAAACTCCAATATTTCTTGTTAATATAGACATTAATGGGACAATAAAGAATACATTTTTGGGTAAAGAGAAAGGACATATAATAAATTAATATGGATACATACATATTGATTGCTTTGCTTTGTGATTTCAGCATTTCTGTGTGAAACTATCCTAAAAGTTGTGAACGGTCTTGTTGCCTGGTTGCAAACATCAGAATATCACATAATTTTAGAAGTTTGTTCATAGAGAATGAAGCGGTGTTTCATATAAATTCTCACTGCATTTGCTGCTAGCTTAGAGAGGATGGAACAGAATGTGTGCTGACCTTGGGAAAAAAATAAGTTAAATATAGTGTTTTATACTGCCTCTAAGAAACTACTAATCTATTTCAAAATTACTAATTTTATTTTACATAAAGTATAGAAAATATTTTTTCCTAATCTCTCAGGGATTTTTGAAGTACAATGAAATAAACAGTTATGGAAGAACCATCACAGTAAAATTGCAGAGGCCTGTAAGTTTTGAGACATCAATTTTAGATATAGTTTTGCCTTTGAATAGCTGATTCACTTAGTTAATTCAATTAATCAATACTCTCATCAAATTTCTCTGAAGGAAATTTACTGCCCTAATATTCTATAACCCCATGAGACATTATATTTATCTGAGTTTCATTAAAAAATAACCTTTCTAAATTATTTTTATGCACATATGCCAATAAATCACGTCCTTTGTAGGATGTGATTTTTTGGTTGGACACTTACAGAAAGAAAATGCACTATCATAATGATTAAACATAAATTCTGATGACTACATTGAAAAGTGAAAATTCTGAGAAATAACATAATAAGCATTTATATATCTTGATGTGTATATGTATGTATAATTTAGAATGAATTAAACTTTGATCTTAGCTGGAAAAGCACCATCCTGAATAATTAAAATATATCATTCCTAATATATGACCTAATTACTACACAATTGAAAGGAAGCAGGATGGATTACAGCAGGGTTGGATTCTTATGTCTGTATTTGGGAGCCTTCTGTATGAACATAAAACCAATAATTTCAGAAATTATTTTATTTTATTATTTTGCAGCCTGAAGACAAGATTTTTTTATATTCAATTGAAGAGTAAAGGGAATAACCTACATTTTCTCTAAAATATGACAACAATACTTAAAATCTGAGGGATAACTTTACACATCTTTAGTTGTGTGAATCACTGCCATTTAAAATACCTTTCCCAGTGGACTAAATAACTAATGAGCAAAGAAAAAAATAAACATGAATTTTACAGTGCAATTGTATTACTTAACTAATATCATAGTAGTATAAATATTTTTAAAATTAGTGGTTTGAATAACTATACCATGTAATAATGCATACAAGGGAGGAGCATATGTGCGCATATAAAGATCCTACAAAATATCTAATTATACAAAATTATTATACACAGAAATGTATTTAATGTCAAAATTCTAATAGGTCACCTAATTTATGCTGAAATTGACATGTTGAGAATTCACACTATACTGTGAACTCATTGATGACTGGGTCTAAGTTTTAATTATTTATTAGTTTATTATTTTGTGTTCCAAGTATTGGATACAATACCTGGAACATAAGTGATTGAGTTCCCATTATGTTTCAGACACTTTCTTAGGTAGTAAGAATATGAAAGTAAGCAAAACAGACAAAATTACTATTTCACTCTTATAGCTTGCAGTCTAGTCAAGGAGATATTCAACAGCGAAACATTCATACAAATGTACACTGTGGTCATGAGCAATGTTATAGAGCCACAGTTTTCTCTAATGGTGGAATTTAATCTGATCACTAAGGTAAGCAAAATTTCCCTGTGCCAGTATTTATTGGTCCAAGTTCTGAAGGGTAAGATGGGGAAAAGGTCATCCCAGGCAAGGGAAATAGATTGTTGCCTTCCTCCAGTGGCAAAAAGAACACACTCAGCACAAGAAAATGAGAGAAGCTAGATATGATTAAGAATAAAGGTAAAAGAAGATCTAGATCATATTATTTGTCAAGTAGCCATGAGTATGGTTTTGCACACGTTACTCTGCATTGTACTCTTCTGAATATTTCTATTACAGCATTATCAATTCCCATCTGAAATCATTTTGCTTATTCACATACATTTTGTTCATTTTTTGTTTTCCACAATGAGAACACAAGCTCCATGAAAGCAGGAACTTTATATTTCTTGTTCTTTCTATGCCATAAGTCCAATAACTAGAATAGTACCAGAATATTATAGATGTTGAATAAATGTTGATTCATTCAATGAAAAAATGAAGTGGTTGTTGTCTATTATATTACAGTGGCAAAAGCTATAGGACAGAGCGTGTGCAAAAGAAAGCTCGTCAACCAACCAAGAAGCACATGTCATCTATTAAAAGATGGAGTTAGAGAAAACAAGTGTGGGGCAGACAGATGGATTTGCAAGAAAAGTCCTTGTCATTTAAGTTAATATTTCATTCTTTCTTGACTCTTCCTTTCTTTCATCTTGATTCAATCTAAATTCATCTAATGAGATATTGCTACTGGGCTACAAGTGACAAGATGGGTGTTATTGTAATTTAATTGGCATGTTTTTGTGAAGAAAATGAAATCAAAATAATCGAGCATTGAATATCACTTATGCTAGACAATCAATATGTAGACTTTATGAAGCTGTTGATGCTCCTGTTAAGGCTGTTGCTAATGCTACTGCCTAGGTGTCAGAGGATGAGTTCTTTGGAAAGCTGACTTTACAATGGAGTTTAGGAGCAGAATTGTTGTAGGGAGCACCCTTGGGATCAATGTCTGTGGATGGAACGTGAAGCAAGCAGGGTTGGACAAAGGGAGAAGTAGAACTGCCGTGCAGGCCAATGATAGTGTTACCTGACCACACCAGGATGTCCAAAGTTAAAATGATCTTTCAAAATTGTTCTGCATTGGGCCTAACTGGACAGGCCTTCATTATTCTGACTTTTTCACTCTTTGCATGTGGGATTCCCCAGGAAGAGATATAACTTTGGGAGAGGAAGCTCTTTGGCAGCTGAGGAGACCTTTGAAGGAACTGACAGCTAAGGCAACAAGTCCTTTGAATGGGGATCTGGGTGCACATCATTATGTCTAACACACCTGGTTTCTTCTTTCATATGTCAAACTTTTCAGATCCTTCACTCTTTCAAGATTTACAAGAAAGGTTAACGAGGTGGCTGAGAAGCAAGAAAGCTCTCACCTTACTTTCTCCACTCTCTGGTAGGAAAAAACTTTTGTTCTATTAATTTATTCTATTCTATTCTATGCATTATTACATTGTTCTATGGAATGTTGTCCTAGTCTGTTTTCTGTTGCTTATAAGAGAATACCTGAAACTGGGTCATTTATAAAGAGAAGAATTTTTTTTTTTACTGTTATTGAGGTTGAGAAGTCCAAGGTAGAGGGGCCCCATCTGGTGAGGGCCTCCTGGCTAGTGAGGACTCTGCAGAGTTCTGAATGGCACAGGGTATCACTTAGCATGCTAGCTGAGCATGCTAGCTCAGGTCTCTCTTCCTCTCCTTATTAAACCACTAGTCCTACTCTCGTGATAACCCACTAATCCATTAACCCATTAATCCATTCATGAGGGCAGAACCCTCATGACCCAATCACTTCTTAAAAGTTCCACTTCTCAATACTGGCCACGTTGGAGATTAAATTTCAACACGAATTTTAAAGGGGCACATATTCAAACCATAGCAAATATAGGGTTCAAGAGGACCCTTAGCCCTCTGAAATGTTGCTGAAAAATCAATGAGAAGATGTAGATTAATTGGAGAAAAGACATACAAGTTTATTTAATATGTATACACTGGAGCCTCCACTTTTATGCTTAGGTTCAACAAAGTGCAGACAGCCATGTGTAACTATGATTGGACAAATAGACTGAATGGGGAAACCCAGCAAGGCCTCTCTGAACGTGCATTCCTTCTTCCTTTGGGTATGGGGCAGGGCCCTCTTTGGAATGGGGGTCTTATGACTTACTGTCAAACAAGGTAGGTCAGATAATTTCTTTATGGCCGGCCTTTATACAAAATATTTTTAGGTTTTATGGATGGCTGTGTGGAAAAGGGGTTCTGGTTTCTATGACCCACCTTGGGAAAGAGGTTCTAGTTTATGTGACTAGCCTTGAGGAGATTGGGACTGAGAGACAGGAGGATAGGAGAAAGAGGAAAACTTTTGCTCCTGAGGTCTTTATTTTATGGTACTTTTTTCTGAACCCCAATACAAATGTCTACCATGAGACAATTACTGTGACACGTGCTTATAGACACACACACACACACACACACACACACACACATTCTTCTTTGATCTTTACAAAAACACCATTTTCACAAACATAATGAAATTCAGATAGGTTAAAATATTACCCGGGAATAAGCAATAAATAGGCAACAAGGCCAAAACCCACACCTAGTAATTCAATCTCTAATTCAAGTTTCTTGGGCTAATTGATACCTAAGGTGATTTTACCCCCAAACTCCAAATCTACTCATGGACTGAAATGTAACCAGACACAACAATAATCTACATACTTTAAAAGTATACTTCTAATGTAACACCATGCCTTGGTCAGTGTGCTAAAGATGAGATGTTCGATGAATGCATATATAACATGTTAATATAAACTGATTTATCCTAAAGAGCTAAGACCTTCAATTCCTATTAGGAGACTTTGAAGTTTTTCAAGAACTATTGATAAAAATATTAAAAATGATCCTATTCGTGTTGTTTTAGATTTAAAGGCTATTGTAGATATGATTTATTCTATTCATTAAATATATGAAAAGGATTTATTTTCGCTTATGGTTATGTTGAAACATTAAATTTAGTTTAATAATTTTTTGTTGCAAATTTTTTATTTTGTGACTTTAAGTATCAGTATCATTTTCAACTATAGCAATGCCTAGTGGAATCTGCAATTCAGTAAACAAGAAGATTGGTCAAAGTTGTGCGCCTCCTCTCTTAGGGAAATACTCTAAAATACTCTAATATTCTAAAGCAGTGGATCTCAGTGTGTGAGCATGACCATCACTTGTGAACTTGTCAGAAATGTAAATTCTCAAGTACCATTTTGAATTTACTGAATCAGAAATTTTGGGTGAGGGAACAAGTAAGCCGGATTTAAATAAGCCTTCTATGCTGAAACATGTTAAAGTATGAGAATAATTGAGAATCACTGATCTAGATCATTTTAGATTGAATAGAGAGTGATGTACCTAGGTATGTGAAATTATTATGAGCGGTCACAGTTTATGGAGGAGGGAGAGAGAGAAACTGATGAAAACTGACTTGTTGTTATAAAAACAAATAATGTCAGGCATAAGGAAAAATAATTTCCTTGCATTAGTTTTGAAGGGGATTATAACAAAATTACTTTCCAGAAAGGAAAGTGTCATACCTAGAGAGAAATTCAAAGGCAAAAACATACAATTCATAGATTTTCCACAGAACCCAGGTCTACAAACACCTGGGAGCACTTATAAAATACAAATATATAGACTTCACTAGAATTTGTCCCTCCAGAATTTAAGACCTAAAATATTTCTCTTTTGTGAAAACTTCGCACCTTGAGAAACACATCTTTACCATGACTAATCCTGCAATAAGCATGGATATTCACTTGATGCAAGAGTGTACCAGTATCCTGTGATTTACAGTCTGAGCCAGGAGAGAAGGAGATTTTTTTTTTTTTTTCATTTCGATAATTCTGATGTTTATTCTGGCTTGGAGAATACTGCTTATTTCAACATTTAAGTCATTTTCAAGTTGATAAAATTGAAAACTTTTAGCAACTCCATTTTTGGTTTATTTTTATTTCTCCAAAAATCATTATTAAAAAAGCTGTATCTTTAGTAACTGAATAATTTATGAATAAAATATATTTATGTTATACTTTAGAAACACCAATACAACATCTTTTTTTCATTTCCCAATAGATCACTATAGTCTCTTTACTATTCTAAACTCTTGTCAGTCTAGTTTTAGGTATGGTCTAACTGCCAAATTTGCAATTAAAATCATCTACAGGTCTTTACATTTTGATCTGAATTCATTGGACTCTCTCTTTTTTTAATCTTAAAAGTAGGATAGAATTTTCTACATGTTGCTACCATCTTTCCGGTCAAATACCCACAGGATAAGGGTGTGTGCTTCAGTAAAACAGTTTTTGGTACAAGCATGTAGAATCTTGCTATATATGTTAAGTTAGGCATAAATATATGCAGCATGCAACAGGTATAAATGCCATACAGAGAAAATCTCATGGTCTTTGGCTAATGTAATTAAGCAGCTCAGCATTTTCACAGGCTATGGTTATTTAATTACTTCACATTGTTAGTGATTCCATACGAAGATGATTTTTTTTCCCCTCATGATGTCTCATAGTTGAAAAAAACATTGATGAAAAGCATTCTTACACGTATATACATATTTTTTTTCTGATATAGAGAGGCAGTGACGGTTTTGTGGAACTAGCTACCCCTAAAATTATCCCCGATTTTGTGACAACCTAGTCACTGAAAACAAAGACATTCACGGTGTTACTTCTGTGTGCCAGGGAAAGCTTCAATCCATGCTTGACAATGTGTCATTATCAGGTAACATTCTTCACAGTAGGTAATTAGCAGGTGATAATGAGAAGCAAGTCCAATATTTCACATATGCCCCTAAAAGCTACATCTCCAGCAGGAGGACTGAGCTGAGAAATTGAGTTACAAAATGATTTTCCACATATTGCTTCACTAAATAGAAAGGCAAATTCTTTTTAAAATCAGAAAGCTGGACAAACGTTAGGAAATCAGAATCTGCAAACGGCCAGATAACACTATTGATCATAAACTGTGAATTATCTATTGTGCTATGTCGTTTGGTTGAACTGATTTTTAAAGTAACAGAGACTATTTTCATGTAAAACTGACCCTGAACAAATATCTTGGCTCATTTACAATTATTTTCCTGTGATTCTGATTTTTCTTTTTTTATTTTATTGACAATTTATAATTGTATATATTTATGGGGTGCAATATTGTGATATATTAATATTTACACAACATGGAAAGGCTGATTCAAGCTAATTAACATGTCCATTACTTCAAATACTTCAACAAAAGTTAAAACTTACTGGAAATTGAGCAGCAGCCAAATCCACTGGACAATACCCAATGGAAAACATGGCATGACATATGCTAAAGATCTACCTGCCTTAGAATGTCTATCACCAGATTGCATCCTATGTACTCAGATTGGGTGACTTTTGACAAGTTGCTTAAACTGTCTGGACTTCTGTTGCTTCCTCTGTAAGACAGATGGCGTGAATAAAAGTGAGTCTTTCATAGGGAGACGTTAGAAATACAACTGAGTATACCGGTGAAGTTCTTAATATAATGTTTGGCAATAAGGGCTCCATCATTTTTAGCTATTATGTTATGATTGTTATTATTACTTCTACAAGTATCATCTTGTTCAGCAGAGGCCTGGTAACATTTACTTAGATATTGCTTAAGAGGAGGTGAAATATTAAGCTGTTATCACCCACAGAAATACCTGGTATAGGATATGGAATTAGGCAGCTTTCTCCTAACATGGAAAAATGTTTTGAAGAATGGAATGCAGAACAGATTGGTTTTGAGAAAGTACAGTGGCAGTATGAGATTCCTCGAGAGGTTGAGATAAAACTTGAGTATATGCATGAATTTTTGCCTTAGTAAGGCCAATTTAGGTGAGTCTTAGGAATTTAGTACCTCAGTATACATGACTGCATTGGACCTATCAGTTAAAGAATGCATCAGTGGAAGAATGCAATGTTTTCAATACAGGGTGAAGAATTTGGGAAACAAGCCTGAAATTATGCAGGAGGGAAATTTTAGTCATTGACAGATTTTTATTGAGTGATAAACATGTACTGGGGACTGTGTTAGGAGAGGTGACAAAGAGCTTTCATGTGTCTATTAAAGACAACAGTCCCCATTTAACTTCTAGAACAATTTAAGAATGTCCAAACACATATCTGATTGGTATATATGTCTTTTAAAATCCGAGTTATTACACAGTATTTATAGATTAAATTCGTGCCAATTTTTGCAGGATTACACAGATTATTACACCACACAACAGTTTGTCATATTTTTTTTTTACCATTTAAAAGCCTGTTAATAGAAAAATTTCTCTCTAGACAACTCTTATTATCCGTGCTATAATAGACTGTGTTATACCTAAGTGAGTTTCTAGATAAGATAAAGCAAAGTGACCTTCCATAAAATTCTATAGTAAATCTGGGAAAGTTTAGCTCTACATTTACCTTAATTGACCCACTATAATGATAATAAAAAAGAAATAATTACCTTTTTTAGCAACTCTAAGGTTGCTCACTATGACTGTACAATTGTTATACTAACTGGCTACTGAGAAAATGCCAGAGGCATTTGAAAAATTTAGAGTTCATGAAAAGGTTCTGCTTTATTAGTCTTTGCCGCTTAGTAAAATTATATTTCGTGAAAGGGGAAACAGGGTAGGGAAGAAAGTTCAGGAGGCAGTGCTGTGTTTTGGATAACTATGGAAACTGTTACTAGGAAGCACGCGCATCTGCAAATTTATTCTCTGGATCCATTCCCCCAGCCCCCAACCCCTGTCCCATTTCTGGGATTTATATTGCAATTCACTGCTGCAATTGGTCAATGAACACTTTAGAGTACGTGGGCTAATGATATCTGATCTGACATCATCTTTAGGAGTCCGAAAGCACATTATTATTGTGATGAGACAGAACTGCTAATGAGAGAAGAGGTAGATGTTAATTTCTAATGAAAAGATGGATTTCTTGTGTTAACTATTTCTACTGCCTAGCATGTTCCCAGCACCTTTGACAAAACATAACATTAATTTTTTTTTAAAAGAATGCAAAATTTCTTTGTTCCTATTCGTAATGTCTCCTTTTTTTTATTTTTGTAAGCTGGAGATTTACAAATTTACAAACTAAATTTATTTTAAGAATAGTGAAAATCCTTTCCCCACAAATCATTGTATATTGTATAATGTTGGATGATACTCTTTGTGATGGGTTGTTTTTGTGTTTGTTCATTTAAAAGATGTCTTTGATGTGCACCACCCGAAGAATGGACATATTTGAAACTCGGACTTGGTGGGGGAGGGGGGCAAGGGCAACATATGTAACCTAAACATCTGTACCCCCATAATATGTTGAAATAATAAAAAAAAAGATGCCTTTGCAAGAGGAAACATATACTCTGACAATTTTATAGGACAATAAACAAATCTGCGTTATTAATTACCACTGTCAGAATGTGTGTTGGTATATGATTACTGGCAATGGTCCTTGCTGAGCAGATTCATGGTAATAAGATCCTTGATTCTCCAGAAGGGTGGCCTGACAGATTAACCAACCTGTGATTTATTCAATCAAGGGGCACTCTCAGGAAGATTTGAGTATTTCCTTCCCTTTGGATCATAATAATGAAGCTAGCTAGCTCAAGATCAAAATAGACATTTTTTTCCTCCCCAAACTCTTAGAATAAGAATCAAGTTCTGCTCACTGAGTTGCATCAAGACATTTCTCTAGAAACATGAAATTGAGAAAAAATTCTTGATTTTATGAAACTCCAGTAACAGATGTATACTAATTAATGGCATCACTCTTTCTGAAAATTGGAAAAGTTAGTTAAAAATTATATTAGTTTTCTATTGCTGCTGTAACAAATTACTACAGACTTAGTGGCTTCAAATGACATAAATTTATCTTACAGTTCTGGGAGTTCAGAGATCTGAATTGGTCTTACTGGGATAAAATAAATATGTCTTCAGGGCTGCAATCCTTCTAGTGGTTGTAGGGAAGAATCAGTTTCCTTACCTTTTCCACCTTCTGGAAATTACCCACATTCTGTAGCTCATGGTCTTTTTCTATCTTCAAAGCCTGCAATGGCTGGTTGAGTCTCTTTAATGCTACATCGGACAGTAATGCTGACTTTTCTGTCTCTTTCTTTTACTTACAAAGGATCATTGTGAATATATTAGGTTCACCCAGATGATCCAGAACAGTCTCCTGATTTCAAGTTCAGTTGTTTAACAATAATCTTATTTCTCTCTGTAACCTTAGTTCTCCTTTACTGTGTACCATAACATATTCACAGTTTCTAAAAATTAGGACATTGACATATTCAAGGGAACATTATTTTGTGTACCTCAGAATATAAACTAATTTGTCAGGATTAATACTGAAAATGATGTAACCATATTTATTCCTGTAGCCAAATGTTTTGGCAGTATAATGTTGGAGTCAGATTCAAACTTGGAACTACATAATTAAGTATGAAAATATACATTTAGAGTCAACAAATCAGAACAAATCTTGTATTCAACAGGCAGAAAAACACCACATGCATCAAAAAAAATCCAGAAATACAATTTAAAATTTTTTATTAACTAACTGATTAACATACTTCTATAAACAATTCCCCTAAGATTTTGATTAAATATTATTTGATAATTTCTTCATATGATGACAATTGTATAATATTTCTTTAGAGAAAAGAATATACCAGCAGTATTTCCTTAACATGGTTGATCTAAAATAATTTTTTATAGTTGATATTTTTAATCAGAAGTAGATGTGAACTAAATTTTTCTCTGACAATTTTACAAGTTTAATGATTGGAAGGAATTTCCATAGACTAGCTATTGGCCACACACATTTAAAATCTTGTTTCTCCTCCTCTATACCATGTACTTTAAGAACTAAATGCCATAGGAAATATTTATTTCATTATATAAACTTCTACTTTTGTGTCTCAACAATAGGTGAAATAGGGTAAGAATTTTTCTGGAAACCATTCTTATATAAGAATCTATGGCAACAACTATACAGGGAAATAGCTACAACTCATATGAGTAGAATATTACTTTGAGTAATAAACTCCAATAAAATGTGTCTCTGACTCTACTATCCCTTAGCCAGATCCTAAAATGCTCATGCTCATTCCAATGGTTACAAGGCAGAAAGGATAGGGTGGTGGAGGGCCAGTAGAATTGACCACTGAGATATTATTCTCCACCAATTGAGATAAATATCTTATTTTTTTTTATACAAACATGTAACCATGTAAACACATTACTGGGGTCCCTCCTAAAACTTTGAAATGAGCTCATACAAGTGAGAGTCTTGTGTTGTGGACTGAATGTTTGTATCTCCTCAAAATACCTATGTTGAGACCTTAACCCCCAGTGTGATAGCATTTGAAGGTGGGGACTTTGGGAGGTAATTAGGTTTAAATGAGGTCATGAAGGTGAGGTTTTCATGATGGAATTAATGAGCTTATAAGAAGGGAAAGGGACATGGGGGTCTCTCTCCCTCTCTGCATGCATGAACCCTTATCAAGAAACTGACCATGCTGGCACCTTGATCTCAGACTTCTAGCCTCCAGAACTGTGAGAAATAAATGTTGTTTAAGCCATCTACTCTATGGTATTCTGTTATAGCAGCCCAAACTGACTGAGATATAGCTTGCATTATTATTTTTAAGTATCTCATTTTTTATTTTAAATGGTATATATGAATGTATATACAGCCATTTGCATTAATTTTATAAGAAATCATTTTACTCTTGTATTCTTTATAATGCTAATGGTCATGATAAAATCACATTTCTTGGATAGTTCTCACTTGGCAGTGGTATACTCCTTCATTGTATCATTCTTTATATAGTAGTTGCTTCTACCTCTCTTCACAGCTCTGTGACCAAGTTTTCACCAAATCTTTAATAGTTCACAGGTTGGGTGAAAGGGGTAATTTCAACTGAGCTCTTGTGGCCCCTTCATTTCAGCATTTTTTCTTAAGTTCCATAAAGTTTCTATTATTGGAAAAATTAGCACTGTATAGTTATGATTGTTCTACTTTTTCTTTCCATTTTCCTCCCAATATGCACAGTGATAAATGGTAAACATTTGAAGTTATTTCTCCCTTCTCTGAGAAGGTTGATAGAACTTTATTTTAGCATATTTTCCCAGAATTTCCCCAATACCCCAGGATTCCTGTGGAACTGCTCAGTCTCCTTTCTCAATTGAAAGTTGTATTGAGCACTGTTAGTGGCCTCCCTAGATCTCTTTGGATACTTTTTTATACATCTCTGCAGCTACCCTCAGCTTCTTGTGCTCTGCTTTTAATGGCTTTGTAAAAAAAGTTTTTATGCAAAACTCACAGGATTATTAGTTATCTCTTTGGAAAGACTGAGTGCTTCAATCCTTAGACTAAAATGTCCTTTTTTTTTCCTTGCTAAACTCAATACCATGGACTGTACTTTTTCAGACTTGCTTACCCTTAGGCTACCTATTTCTGAGAAACAGTGGATTGTTACTGAAACATTTGCCTTGTCCCACACATGTTCTTGTTTTATGTTTCTTTGTCTTGTGACCAATATAAATTCCTGAAACATATAAAATGTATGCTAATGGCCAGGGGTAAAAGCAGTTTTGCTGATTGAATTTTCTGTATGATAACCAGTGAAGATTTTTCTTTTTTCTAGTGCCTTTAACTTTGGGAATATTGATAGATCGGAAGACTAGGAAGTCGCTAAGAGTTTATTTCCCTTGAGGCAGCTCAGAGCCAGTGATTGACCTGTACAAGAGTATGAATGATCAATTCCATTGACTCACGGGCGGGCAAACTGGAGTATTATTTATACTCTAGGGCTCCCCTTGTGGGAGAGTCTGGGAATTGGAAGTGGAATCCTCTGTGATCACACCCTTGTTTGGCTTTTTCTCCTCTGTCCTACCTCGCTACTCCCTTACTGATTTCTCCTGAGAGCACTTTAATAAAACACTTGTTGCACATCAATCCCCATCTCATATTTGCTTCCAGGAAACTTGAACAAAAATAGTATATTATTAAAAATTTAACTAGTATTTTGACTGTAACCAACAATATAATTTACTGTGGCTTTCCATAGCAGTTGTTTTCCAAAGTTTTTGTCCTGGGGTTGCATCCATTTCTTTTTCTGTTGTCATGAACAACACACGCGTGCGCATGCGCACACTCACACACACACACACACAGACACACACACACACACACACACACACCCCTACTCTGAAGCCAGGAAAAAAACTGGACATTCAAGCATAGCTTAGTCTGATTGGTCTCCTATTATCAACTCAGTTTTGAGCACAGTGTCTGGACTATTATGAGTACTCAGGAAATAGTAGAGAATCAATTAATGTAATCTGTTTATATTATTGTAAGAATCTAAATATAGTTACTAAGAGAGAACAGTTCCTATTGTGAAGTTTTTTCTTTTCATTTTATTCTTTCTGTATCAGTTGATCTATCATCTATGTATCTACCTATCTTTCTATCTACTGATTATCCATTACAGAAAGGCACATAGCCCTTATGATGCATACTTCTCAAGTCACAGAATAAAAAAACTAATTGGCGTGTGGAAATTTTATTTTTTTCCATTCTTTAAGGCTACTAATTGAGAAATCAGTATCACCAACAGCTCATTTGGTTCAGTAGGTTAGCTAGCTGAGATTGGCAGCTTGGTCAACTGTGTTATTATCAGCCTAAAAAGCCTAAATGTAATCAGCTATACACTATGTGCAGAACTTTCCTCTGTGACATGTGTACTTTTATCCTGTTTTTAAAAAGTCATATTTCAGTATTTTCTAAAGTAAGTGATAAATGACAAGTGGAAAAGGATGGTTGAATTAACCATATCAAAAAAAAACATTTGAAGTGCACCTTATTTTGTAGTCATGACTAGTAAAATTATAGTTTTTTTTTTAATTTTGAATATCTACTGTTCAGAGGAAAAATGTACTAGGTAATGAAAAGTTTGAGAAAATATGATAGATATGCTGATGATTTCATTTCAGGAGGAACTGGAACTCCAGTTGCATGGTTCCTGATCTTTTCTTTTCTTCCTCTCCATCTTCTTTGACACCTATCTTCATATAACCACATTCTAAAGCAGACCCAAGGTTCAATTCCTGAAGTCATTGTTCCTTAAACTACATAATCTGTATAGTTTTAATTAACATTAAAATATTATTTCCCATTTTTCATGTGGTTTGCTCTCCAACTTTCTGTATAACAATAAAGAAAATCACTGTTCTGTTATAATTCTTCCAGGCTTATTTTCCATTTTCACCAAAAATTTCCTATCAAACCCTGTAAAGTCCAAAGATTGTTCTGTCTTCAGAAGAAAATCCAATGCTTATTCTTTCTTAAAGGGGACAATCAATAGTTCTTGCCAATTTTGTATTGAGAATACTGAGAATTAAAGTAATAGGGCTGATCATATATTTTTCTTGCTTTTGATAGGAAAACAATCTTTATTGTGATAACTTTTGAAAAATTACAATTAAAAAATTCAATGAAAAATTCTAATATATTTATTAACGTATCAAAATGTGAAGAAAAATTTACTGAGAAATAACAGTAGTGCTGAAAGATAAACAAATAATACTCTTCTAGAAAAAGAATTGGGCCAATTGTTGCTCAACATCATTAATCATCAGAGAAATGCAAAAGGAAGCCATAATGATCTACCACTGTCCACCCAATGAAATGACTAAAATTTAAATTACTTTTATTACCAAGTATTGACAAGAACATGAAACAATAAAACATTCATACATTGCTGGAAGCAGTATAAATTGGTACAACCACTATGAAAAACTGAGCGGCAGCATCCTACACAGCCAAACACTATCTATTTTATGACTCAGGAATTCTATTCCAAGGTATTTTTCCTAGATAAATAAAAACATTTGTTCATAAAAAGTGTTTTTGAGTAATATACTTAGAAGACTTACACAAAATAGCTCCAAATTTGGAAACGGCTTAAATGTCCATCAACTGGAGAATTAGAAACACAAATAAAAGGACAAAACTACTCAAACAATATCCAACAATAAATACGGTGACTGAAAGATGATAGATGAAAAAACATAGATTCCATATGATTTCATTTATATGCAATTCTAGAATAACCAAAATAAGCAGAACAATGTTGCCTCCAAGATGGTATTGACTTGAAACCATTCTTGGAAAATCTTCAAGGATGGTGAAAATGCTCTATATCTCGAGCCAGATAATGGTTACATTTGTCAAAACTCATAAAATTGCACACTTAAGATCTTAGTTTTTACATGTGTGCAAAATACATCTTAATTTAGAAAAATAATTGATATAAAAGAAGAAAAAAGAATTGAAACAACTCTGTGCAGGTGCTATGCTAGGCACTTCATGTGTGTTATCTATTTCATTTTTTAGTGGTCCAGTGCAATATAAGTTCTATTTCTCTAATATATAGATAAAGATATCACAGATCATAGGCATTAATTTATTTTAACAACTTATGTAGAGCAAATGAAAAAGTATTCAATCTAAATTATGATTTTTAAAGGTGTTGCTTTTTCCATCACAATAGTAGATTAGCAAATTAAGTCTTGTATTGTAGTAAAATTGTGAACAGGTTAAAAAGAATATGGAAGATATTGTAAAAGGCTTATAAAATGCAAAATAATACAAAAATCAAGATAGGCCAAAAACTAGTATTGAAAGAATGGAAAATAGGTAATTATCAGATAAACTATTTTTAAAAGAAGGAAAGTCGCTGTTCACTGTGAGAGATTGAAATATAAAGAAATAAAATTTGCAATATTAAATTAAATGAATTATACTAAAGAACACCCAAAAGAAGATATCAAAAGAAAGAAACAGGAGCAACATGATCAAGTAGTCTGAGGATAAGAGTCTCAGTACAGAATGCAACTCACTCTGTGTGATTTTTGGTAAGCCATTTAACCTCTGCCCTATTTTTCCCACATGTAAAAAGTAGAAGTTCTAATAATGACTTTCTTTATAAGACTGTGGGAAAGATTAATTAGGTAATGTTCTCCAGGAGCTTTGAAGATTAAAAGCCTCAAGGAAGTGCTAAGTATAAAATACAAAACCAAAGAGATGCAATCAGAAATTACAGAAGTCAGAGAGATGAAAGGAGAATAATATGCTTATAATAGAGATGGATGTTACAGTTTGCAAAAATATGAGGGAACAGAGGTGATGATCTGGGAAAATTTAACCTCAAACATACACATGAAACTAAATATATTTTAAACGATGTTTATATGTATTAATACATTGAAATGTCACATTCTGAAAATATACATGAACATTAACGTATCTTTTGTAATGCAAAAAACTGTGAATATTTTCTTTGTAAGGTCACAGAATGTGCTATATATTCATCATATCTATGTCTTCCAAAGCTGTCTCTTTCCATTTTTATCAAATCTGCTTTTAGATGTCACATGCCTATCCAGTGTGAGACCTTCGTTCCCAGATTCCACTTATTCTTAGTGCCTACTCTAAATATGTGAGATTCACAAAGACAGCCCAAAATAAGATGGATGGGACTCAGTGACCACAAAGGGCTTCAATGAACTGTAAAACAGGGAAATGAGCCAGACTCCAGAAAGAAAAGATTGGATGAACTGAGAAACTAAGGACAGTTACTGTAGTGATTTTTATAATATCTTGCAACCAAATGAGAATTTCAAGAAGAGAAACTATGACTTAGTAAGACCAACAATAGTAATTTAAACTATTTTGTTTTTTACATGAAGCATTTAATTTAAGTATGAGTTTGGAATAAAATCAGAATATTTAACAGGAGGTACCATATGAACCATAAGTACCATGTGAGTTTTAAGTAGAAGCAGACTATTTAACAGTGAATACCACATGGACACTGACCAGTCAGAACAGATGCTAGGACATGCCCAGTGGATGTTAGTCCTAGGTAGAACCAATAGTAAGCAAAAACGTAAGATTGTTTAACAATTGAGTCCAATTGTTTAACTTGAGTCCAATGTTTAGGCCACCTTTTCAGGAATCTTTTCCTGATCCTCTATTTCTTTTGAAATTCACTCTATAGTTATTTATTTATTTTCTTATCCTATCTTCTAGATTATGAATGATAGTATTGTGTCTGATTCATCTTTTTATGCCATGGATATGAATATAGTTTGTCAGATTAGGTAATTGATACTGTATTACAAATACAGCATTAGGCCCCCAATAAATGGGTTTTTAAAAAATGTTCGAATGATGTAATGAAGGATAGTAGGTGAAACAAATATGGCAGTTATTCAGGAGAGTATCTCTGTGTTTTGCCAAAAGTAACGAGGATATCAGTTAGACTGTTCCCCAAGTCACAGATCTGAGCTCAAGCACTTTCTAAAAATTCCATTGCATGCTAAAACTCAAACATCTTAGCTAGGAACTGAAAGTTTTCCAGGGTCTTCATTCAAATATACTCTTTATCTTTAGTGGTTATTGTGCATACTTAGGTGCCCAGTGTAGAACTGTTAGCCAAAGTGGATTTTTGCCATTTCTTCAACATGCATTATATTTCTCACTATTTTAAATTCAATTACCACACTCTCCTTCTCACACACCTATTAATATTTAGTAGTGCCTCTGTGAAATATTTTGCTTCTCCTATTAATGCACTTTTCACATCTATTTCATGTTACTCATAGTTTATTCCTATTGAAGACAAGGGTCATGCCATATCCATCTTTGTATACCCTACATCTTTTAGTGCAGTATTTGTAACATAACCTCCCTTGAAGGCATCATCAAGGACTTAACTCAGTAATGTCAGTCACCAGACTTCAAGGAACTGAAGATACTGAGCTAAGTCCTGCTTTGAATGAATGACTGCATCCAGCATCGCCCTGAGACCAACAGTCTCCTGAAATTACTTCAAAGGCAAGCAGTGATATGAAGCTGGTAAGCTGGTAAATTTGGAGAAGTATATCATAAATTATTTTTCATGGATGAGAAAATTATTGGTGTTTTCAAAAGCTGAGTGAGAAATCTGAAAGAATATTTTTGAAACAAGGTATAACTGTGCCAGGGAATTCTGAATATGATTACAATAAACAGAAACAAACACTCAATTATTATATTTATTTAAACAGTTAATTTCCTCCCAGAAGGAAAATGGCACTTAATTAATTTGGCTGAACAAGACTCCTAACTGTGAATTCTCAGCTATGCCACTAATGGGGTCACCTAAAAGACCAACTACAAAAGCAGAAATTATTGAAGGGAAGAATTAGAAAAACTATGTATACCAAGGACCTTCTAATTAGTGGCAATTATTTGATGAAGTTATTGTCCTAATTTAAATGCATTATTAGAGATGCCTACCTAGAAGGAAACTGGTACAAAGGGAATTCGATTAAATGTAAGTAGCTAGTTCTTGTTGGATTAGTTTGAAAGAAACCTGCTAACTCCTGTTTTTTTCTGGCCCCATCCTACATTCCTCAGCTAGCAGGTACGAAGTGGCTCACCCTTGAGTTCTATGCTTTCTCTCTGATATAAAATGAAGAATGGTTGAGTTGATAAAAACGTAAAAGGAAAGAAAAACTGTTAGCCATGTCCAGGAGCTATTGAAATAATTCTGCCGAATATATCATTTTAGAAAACTTCAGAAGAATATTTTCAACGGTAATAACAGATGCCTTGCTTTGATGTTAGACCAGAGATACCCAACCTTACTGGTCAATGTCATAGAGTGTCTGGATACAACTCAAAATATTAAAGGGAACAAAATATGAATGCAAATAAATTCCATTGACAATTTATGCATGTTGGAGCTTTTCTGTTAAAGAAACTTAGATCAACTATGACTCTAAACATGTGTTTGGATAGGCTTTGGAAGTACATAAGTAAATATAGACTGACAAATTAACTTATCAAGACCACCAGATATTTTCTTTTTGACACTGTTTTATACTTATGCTAGATAAATATATTTGTTCAGCTTGCAGTAAGAAAGCTATGATATTTAAGGAAAGTCAGATGTGTAATGGTGTGAAAGCCAAAGGGCTATTTGAACAGAAAAGTAAGTTTGCTTAAAGGGAAGCTCTAGGGCTATGGAAATATGCATCAACAAACAAAAAAGAAAACTCGTTGCATATTTTGCAAATATCATTTGAGGCAGTAAATAGCAATGCACTTATTCATTATGTTGCTAAGTCTTTTGCTGCATTGTGTTCATTCCCCTTTCACAAAAGCAACTCTAAGACTGATGGTGCTTGTAGAAGCAACCAACAGGAAAGAAAAACTAAGCTTTGGAAGCATAAAAAGGTCCAAAATTAAAGGAAAAACTTTCAAGAAAGATTTTTGTTTGTTTTAGGAGAACAGAAGAGGAAAGTCACAACTTCAGTCACAGTTTACTCGGTACCTGAAAATTCTAACAATTTCAACAAGAAACGTGACATAATGCTTACCGAAGGCTACTTTCTGCCTACAGTGCTTAGTTCTAAATAATCAACTCACCATGGTGGAAGTCTAATCTAAATTTAGAGAAAGTTCTCATATCTCTCACACACATAGTTGTGCTAGTGGTATGAAATAACAACCACAATTTGGCAAGTACCTGTATCTGCTATGTGTCACTATGGTTTGATTTTGAAATCATATGTAACCCATGTCATTATAGAATCCAATCAGCTACAAAAATATATATACATTGTGAAATATTATGCATGAGTGATTAACCACAAATATATGTATTTTATGGTTAATTCCATCAGCAATGAAAAAATCAGTGGATTGAACTTTAGTTAAAATTTTTAAAAAATCTTTTTAAATGAATCTATGTCCAAGTCCTGCTTAGAAGAGCAAAATGTTCTCATATTGAGAGCTAACTCTGTATCAGACACTATTCTATGATGATAATCTATTGTGAAAATTTTACATATTTGTAAGTACATTTTTAAATAAAATCATTGTTATTTTTTTTCCTGCTATTCAATTGTATAGTTGTAATTTATGTCATTTAACAATTTTCTTTTCTTGGAAAGTTAGGTAGGTGGTTTCTAATTTTATCACATTGTAGCAATGTTCTTTTGAGAATTCTCAGGAGGAAAATAAAATGTCATTTTTTCCTGGCTGGGAGGGTAGAGGGTAGTTTCTAGGAGTGAATTTGGTATGTCAAAGATTATGCACATTTTAAGAATTGATAAGTATTAGACAATTTCCCTTCAAAAACCTTTATCCTATCTTTGTCTAGCCACATGACTAATGATATTATATCCTACCCATGTCTGGAGAAGGGTCTCCCTAAAAATGATGTAAGCATAAATTTTCCATTCTACCCATACCAGACCCAGTAGAATTGTTCACCCACAACTGATCTGCTGAGTTAGTATTTTAAATAAAGTCCTTATAACTTGGGTTCTATTCCAGCCGTGTTATACTCTGCTCTTCCTCTTCTCCTGATCACCTCATATATCAATCTCATTTCTCACGGATGTGCCAGTCTTCACTACTAGAAAATAAAATCTGGTTTTTTTATCCTGAGTGTTTTATTCACCTTTATTTTCCCTTCAGCTCCTAGAACAATGTTTTGAAAATTCTAACTACTCAGCAAATGTTTGCTGAATAAAAATTAACTATGAAAAATATATGCTAATATATATACTGTATATATATGTATATATATGTGCATGTGTTAATATTCTTAGACATAAACTGATATCTTTATATATTTATATGCATATCTATATATAATTTAATACTATAGTGATATTTCCTTTTTCAGTCACATGCTGAATAACTTAAGCAGACACTGAGTTTCAAATCTAAGAAGCCTAAACAGAAATGACATCTTTGTTTTAGGGCATCCTTTCTGAATTTGCAAAGACGATCAGTTCCACCTTAGATGTTTCTATCTTTGAAGAAGCCAAATTTAGATAAAGAGAAATAAAAAACCTTTGAGTGCTTCATTAAATGAAATAAGTTAGATCATAATAAATTCACTGGAAGTGTAATGCAGACGTTTTCATGCTAAACAATCAGTACAGATTTTGCCTTCGTGTAAATTTTGCTGGCTCTGCATACACGGATAGAACCTGATACTAGCTTCTTGGCAGCATTTCTGGGCTCGCTCAGAGTAGAGTTGTGTTTTTGTAGTATTACAGCTGATAGTTGACAGCTAATCCTAATGGAAAAGCAATGCCACGTTTGCTAATCCTAACAGAAGAGCTAAACCACTTTCACTATCAATCTGAAAATCCAAAATCAGATGAGTTTTTTAAGCAAGATACCACTTTAAATTCTGTCCATGTAAATATAAGATTGTGTATGTTTATCTGTGACCATAAACATTTTGAGTCCCTTGCTCTGTTTAAGAATGTATACGAAGTTACTTACCATACATTATAAAAAAGACAGCTATTTTCACAACTCTATTTAAAAACCCCACAAAATTTATCACAAATTACTAAAAAAATAACAAATATTTCTTTACCATAAACTATCACTTTATTTTTTCTTAAAATTTTAGGGTAAATTATGATGTTTAAAATTCAAATGAATAAACATGGATTCATATATTGTTTTCAAAACTTTGTTTTTAGAACAAGATAGTATAAGAAACCGCATAACTAATTTATATAATTATTGATAAAAATTCATTGACAACTAAGATTTGCACAATATTTTATGGATTAGAAAATATTTTATCATGTGTATCACAGAGAAATCCACAAATTGGTTGTATTTTATTAGAATATACATTTTGGCATTACAGATGAAATTACTTGTGTTATGGAAGGGTTGGGCCAGTGGTGTGGTAGAACTGACTTGCACTGGCCCACTAGAGCTGACCGTTAAATTTTCAAGTATTTTGACAGACAGTTGGCAGCATGTTGGTAGCTTAAAATGAGCCATGTTGGGAATCTGTACAACATGGAAGTTGGCAAACAGTTCAACCAATTCACTCCACTTCAAATCACGCCATTGTAAACATTTACCAGTACACCATTAGGTCGAACTATGTTCTGTAATCCTTACTATTAACAAAATTCTAGGACTGATTTATTTCCTATTTCTTCAGGTATGAAATAGTGACTAGTACATAGCTAATAAATAAGAGAGTTTATATTTCAATACAACCTTATTTATTAAAAAGTAATCATTTGTACTTCACTTTTATTTCTTATACTGTTAAGGAATAAGTTTTGAAAGTACTGGGCTACTGGCTGAATACTCAGTGGTCAGAAAGGGTTCCTACTCTCAGAGATCTTCTCACCTCAGTGTCTTAATATTTTTCTCTTTTTTATTATGCTGGAACAAAAAATCATAAACAAATAATCAACAAAGTTGAAAATAATTTTATTAAATATTTGATTGAGAACATGCAATCTTAGTTAAACATTTTATGTGTTCCAGATATGATATTTCTGGTCTTCAGTTTGAAAACTCATTTGTAAAATAAGAAAATTTGAAATAGATTATATATAAGGTATCTTCTGACAGCAAAATGTCTATGATTCTTTGGGTCAAATTGATGCATATGATACCCTGAATATGTCCCCAGAATTCTTATACATTTTGGATCATTTATTAATGATGTCTATGCCTTAATTTTGTATGTATTGAGTTAAATTGTCAGCGGTGAAGATATGTGTTAGGTGTAGTTCATTAGGCGCCTAATGAACTACCGTCTAGTGTTGCATGAGCATTTAAGTTCTATTCTCTAAGATTACCATTTCTTATACTTCTGAAGTTATGTGAATAATATCTAAAAATTTAGATCATTAATCTGTGATATGTGTGTTTAAGTTTGCAATAACCATGCCTACAGAGAAATAAAACCTAAAAATCATCCAGGTGAGTCAATCAAAAATAACTTAGTAAATTTTATAGTTCCTTGTTTTTTGAAGGTCATTTCCCCAAAATGTATGCCATAAATTCCATCAAACTGTCTCTTAGAAGAACAAATTTTTAACTATGTTATGTTTGCTGTCCATGAACAAATTAAATTCTCTAGGTATCTTTCTAGAACTAAATTTTTTATTGGTATAAGAAAAACCCCAATTTTTTAAGTGATTTGTAGATTCAAAACATTTCCTCCATTCTGTTTGTTAATAATTGTCTTGGTTCACATACTTTTGTCTATTTTCAGATGTTGTTTTCTTATACAATTGCAGGGTTTGGAAATAAATATTTTATTTCTAATATTACCATCCTTAAAGTACAATGTCTTGACAAAATAAAATTCCTTAATGAGGCAAAACAATTTGGGGTTGAAACTGGTCTTCATATTAAGCAAATAACCTCAGAGCTACAAGTACTTATTAAGTTTGAAATATTGGATTACATTTTAAATGCTGCTCAAAGACTTTAATGTTGCACGTAGTAGAATGAAAATGAGTATTACTATGTGGACACATGTATTACTGGCTTGTAACACTGGGAAATCCATGACTATATACTAAGATCATGACTGAGTACTGAGAATTATAGAGATTTAGATGATATACAAGTGAAAAAAGAATTTAGGAACCACAATGCATGTTTGTAAGCAACTAGGTAATAGATTGTTCATGTTGATAGCTCTGCTTTTTTTGTTGTCCAAATCAGGTTAGAACTGGGTTAGTCTTTAGATCTGTGAAGAGTCTGATCAATCACATTGGACGACAACATATTCCCCTAGGAGGTCTAAGAAGTAGGTCATAGGACCAGTATAGGAGCTATTCTTCACCTCAGAATTCCATGCCTAGGGCCAAGAAAACTTCATTAAATGAAAGTCCAACTCTGAGTAAGTAGAGAAGTTCCTACTAAACCAAGATTGTAGGCATGAGTCAATCAGATCTGTTAATTTCCTATGTGATCACCTTGCTATCTTGAATATAGCAATGCCTATATTTGAAAAGCATTGTCAATTCCATGAGATTGTAATATTTAAATATCAAAAAATATCCATAGCTGGGGACATAATTTAGTTTATTTTGAAAAATATATTTAGAATGCCAACTTTTCAAAGTCTTTTGAGTATATATTATTTTGAAATGTTTCAAATAATGAAAAAAATTTTTAAGTATTATTAGTATAACTTTTTATGAAAATCTCTATGCAAAAAATATTATGCAATATTTTTATAATTTGTGAATTTTTATCATAGTGTAGGAAGAAAGAAAGTCTTTGTGTTGGGGCCTAGAACATGATACTTCAAAATGAAGGCCTCAAAAGCAGCCTCAAAAGCAAAAGTTTCTCTCTGACCATCTCCGGCCCTTTTGTCTCTCTCACCCTTTATTTTCCCCTGAGGCTAGCCATAGAAATTAGAATCCCTCTTCCCCAAGGTGGGCCATAGAAACCAGAATCCCTCTTCCACAAACCCAGCCATAAAACCTAAAAATATTGCTCTAAC